>CP139506.1:392894632-392946651 GCA_021014915.2 Artemisia tridentata subsp. tridentata
TCGCCAGAGTTACGCGAACTTCTCTAAGATTGCCAAAGCTCTTACCAGTACGGCGTTAAACTACGTTTTTAAGTTTTAACAATGTGGTCATTCGTTTCCAAAGTTGCAGAAGCCTTAGCTGTCACATTAGTATCACTCCGAACAGTCTTCTTAACACATTTTAATTCAATCTTTTTCTTTTACGAACTAATCTTACCAAACTTGTAATAAATTTTATAAATAATCAAACTTTTATTCATTAGTTTTTAAAATTTGACGAACAAATTCATTTCTGATTGACTTTTTAGTTTAAAAATAAATACTGGTAAGTTATATGCTTTGTAAATTGATGTATTTCTAAGTGAATTCGGTGATTTCTTTTTTGTTTGTGGTTTACGATTTCTCACGAATACACTACGAGTTTATGTGCGATAAGGATAGTTTGTGCATTAAAATATTCAGGCATAAATATATGAATCATGAATAACGCTCTGTTCTCGAGTTTTTTTTTTTTAAAGGAATGGAAGGGGATGAGAAGGGTAATCAAAAATATGGGTGTTCTTAAGTTTTTTTAAGAAGGAAAAGGAGGGGACGGGAAGGTGGGAGTGAGGGAAGGTATGGGCTTTCTTGTGTATATCTGTTCCGTCCAATTTTGAGAGGATTAAGAGGGGAAGCGGGTTATTAACATCATGGGTTTTGTAAAATTACAAATATATCCTCATTATTCCCAAATTGTCAGATCCATTTTCATCAGAACCATTGGCGATGGGAATATCAACAGTACTGATCAAATCAGTTTCGAGACTTGATTGATTGGTGATTGGGATATTTGTATCATCAAGACTAATTGATGAAATGATCTTTTCATTGTTGCTTGAGAATATAGCCATTCCATTGTGGGGCAGTGGTAGGAAACATTGACCGCTGATTCAAAATGAATGAATTTTCAAGGATCAAGTGGTATGCCATGATAACCGCAAACTGAATAACACATTTAATTCTTTTGAGTTCATCACTGTGAGATCCCTTCAGCAAAATATGTATGAATAACATTCAGTCATTGATGAGCAAGTTCTAGTCAGCAAAATAAACAATGAAAATATGTACAACTTTTCAACTAATACTAGCAAAATAGCTTTTCAAACGGGCAAAATCTGGAAATTTAAATGAAAAGGAAAGGCATTAATTGAGAAAGATGTGAGCTATATACAAATAAATTATGTTTTGAGGGTATCTTGATAATTTGGGTACCTTCCTTTCCTTCCTTGCAACCTAAAAATAAAAACTCAAGAACACAAATAAAAATAACCACTTTCTTCAGAGTGTCATTCCTTACTTTGCCCTTCCCATTCCATACCCTTGCATTCTTTAAAATTTAGAATTGAGAACAGAGCGTAAGTGCGCTTAGTAGGGCCATAAATGCAAGTTTCCAATTGCTAATACTTTAAAGATACGTTTGAATTTTGATTTTGATTTTGAAATTCGAAAATGTGTTAAAAGTTTAAATATTTTTCACTCTTCATTTATACTATCAACCTCTTTTAATCTTTCCTAATCCATATTTTGTTAATGTACTATATAGTATACTAGCTTCATAACCCGCCCGATTGGGCGGGTTCGCTTCAAAATGACCCGCCCGATGGGCGGGTTAGCTTTAAAAAACTGTTTTCCAAAAGTAATTTCAACATAAAATATGTTATAAACATACCAAAATAATCATATTGAATGCAACATTAAGAATGAAAAAAAAAATAGATGTTTATCGAACATGAAAAAAATAGTTACAAAGTGGTAGGAAATAGCAAAGCATACAACCAAACAAAAAATTTGTATTAAATCCTCAAATGCTCAAACTTTCATTATTTTCCGTCTATAACACATAATTTTTTTTTTATCACTTTCATCCAGTGATCCAAGTTGTATCTTAGTACTGAAATAAAACAATATTTACATTAAGGAGACAGAGTACATATGAGTTTGTCTTCATAGTATGTCTTCATATCAAGTGATAAGAGCACATCAATGTGCCATCTTTCAACACTACAGAACATTAGAAGTTCAGATACCACTATAGAGAATATGATAAACATAAAAGTATAGAAAAATATTACGAAGATGATAAGCATGTAAAATTGGAAAGCATTTATACTGCTACTGTTTACTAATAACCAAATTATCCAAAATCTGATAACATTGACTCCAAGTGGTCTAAATATTAGAATATTATGAGTGTGTACCAAAGCTGTACAGCCCGTGATGAAGTGATACATGGTTTGAGCAAGGTTTATCTTGCTCACTGGTGGAAGCACCTATTGTTTTAGAATTTGGAGATCTTGTGTATAAAATTCAAGAAAGCTCAATCCAAGTTTTCCATCATATTCGATTGATTTAGCCATCATGGCATTCGAAAACGGTAAAGATTGCTTACTTGGACTACGCACTGGCTCAATTAGAGAACTCAAAGATACAGTTAATATAGTAAAAGAGTGTCCCACAATACACCTATTCATTACAATTTCCTTGAGCATGAAGTGAGCTCTAGTTCGAACATAATGTCCAATTGTCCAGTTCAAAACCAAAAAGTACAAATGAAATGAGCAGACACAAAATGTCAACAAATGAGGTGAGGCACAGATGCAAAATTTGCCAAAAAGGTTCATGTTGAAAGTGGTTGTATTTAGGTACACGTAAAATAGTCACGTTGGGTTGACCCGGTTACACTTTTTTGTCCCTATTCTATAAATAATTGTTGCCTTTCTTATTATTAAAGTAAAGTACAATCAGAATGATAATATAAATGAGCAGAAATAGAGTAAAGATAGAGTAACAGGAAACGTACCAGAGATTAATATATAGTTGCATCTTTTCAGCACCTTCTGAATGGCATCAAGAAGATCTGAATGTTCTATAAATGCAGACAATCTGCCCATACTTAAAACTGCCTGAACCACACTTAGATCATCATCGTAAAGCCGGCGCAACAGTGCATCATGTACAGTTTGAAACTTCTGGAAAAAAATTAAAGAGAAATTGACAAAAAAAAAAAGAAAAAGAATTAGCATATTGCTTGTTGAATTACAGTGTTCAACATTCTAAACTATATACCCAAAATCTGAGAAATTATACTGCTTGTAGAAATTAAAATATCACATGTGAATTAACGGACTTGTCTCCAAGACTAAAATCCGCATCCAAACTAATAACCATAGCACGCCGAACCCTGGCATGTGATATCATGCGGACAAAATAAATAATAGAAAAAGAGAAAGAACTTTAAGTAGACCATTCCTCTGAAAGTAGCTGTAACACCCCCAAAATATCGCAGCGGAACGATAGTGTCACTGGGGTGCTACTTCTCAATACAAAGCACAAGGTATAGAAAACGACCTCTAAATGAGACGTTTTGAAAAGTTACCATTCAATTTATTTAAATAAGAGTTATTACATGAGGTCCCAAAGTATAACAATACATAAGAGTTTTCAAAATGGATTGAATGGTAAAGGTTATTAGCTTAGACTCCAAAGCATGCAAATGATCCATGCATCCACTATCGCCTTTCCAACCTGAGATAAACATGCTAAAAAGTGTCAACACAATGGTTGATGAGTTCATAGAGTTTAGTTTAAAATGTAGAGTATAGAATAAAGATTTCATAGCAAAGGCCTTGTAAATCCACTCAGTTGCAAATACTGCCCATTCAAAACTTGCAACCTGTGTATTTGCAACCCATTGCTAAAATATAGAATAAGTATGACATGAGTATATACGATATATGTAAACACTTAATGTAAAGCATAACAGCAACTGAACCTCACGACTAGAATAAATAAGTATCATGAATAAACCGGATTATATTCACCAATGGCCATGAATCTGGGACCAAGGGTGGGGGTGTCAACCCGATAGTACTATCAATACCTCTCCAACGGCTCCATCCAGGAGTTAAACAGTTGCTAAGAATAAAGTGTAGAATAAGTTTAACACATTAAGGCACATATCGTAACTATATTTCATGTCCAAAAGTATCATAAGTAAAGCGTATCATAAGAATATGAATATTTTGAATATAAAACAAGTAATTGAGCATGTATCTCCCCCAAAAGTATTTCAAAACGTATAAAAATAGGGGCTATGAAACTCACCTTAGTAATCTGGATGGAAAACAAAATGAAAGAAAGTTGATAAACGTCTCCGGACAAGAAACCTGGGTGGTTATGTCAAATTTCAGTAATCATTTCAGATGATTATATGTTTATTTGTTTCGTTTCGTTATTTACATCTTTCGTTCTTATGTTTCTGTTCTTTGTTTGTTTGTTATATCTTTTGTTCGTTCTTTCGTTCGTCAAGAAAATAAACGTATTACGTTAGTATTAAGTCGTAAAAATAACAATAGAAATGATAAAAATAATGGTTATGAAAAGTTACGTTTTAATCCCTAAGGTTTGGTCAAATGACAGTTTATACCCTGGACTTTTGGAAAATGACAGTTTCTACCCTTAAGTTTCCAAAAATGACATTTTCTACCTTGTTCATTTGTTATTTGCAAAAATGACCCTTGAGTTAGAATATTCACAAAATCAGCCTATTTATTAACTTAAAAATCAAACACATGAAATATGATATGGGTAGAGATTTGAACGCAAATAACTTAACGAAAACGGGATCATTTTACGAGCTCTTTGTTTCTATAAAAAGCTAGCCAGGTCGTCTGTGATTATACTAAGTTTCGTTATTTAGAAAAATCGTTTGGTGCTCGAAATAGGGTGCTAAAGTCGAGTGAGTGAAAATGTTTTTATTAAAATCTGGAAATGGGTTCTAAAAACTAGTGATGGGGAAAACTTTGGACGCGCATATCTTTCTACTCACTTAATCATTTTTCATAATTTTTCTTTCTAAAATAAGTTTGTTATATGAACTTTGATGTGCCAAAAGTGCAAAATTTTTAGAGTTCATATGGGTATCGAAAACTGGGTTGAAAGTTGGGCAATTGGGTCGACAATTATTGAAATATCATAACTGGAAATCTTCTATTTTAGCAATATGACACAAACTTTAGACTTAAATATCTTTTGACTCGATTGATATTTTTACGAGCTTCTTTCTTCTAATTTTAGTTTGCTAGGTGAACTTTAGACATGCTAAAAATTAGATTTTATAAAGACCTCTAGGTGGTCGATAACTAGGTTGAAAGTTGGGTAGGTCGAATGAAAAAGTTGAAAAATATTAACTGGAAATATTAGGTTATAGTCCTAGCGATTTAGAGTGAACTTTGGAAGCAAATAACTTTTGACTCGATCTACCTTTTTATGTGATTCTTTTTCCTAAACAAAGGTAGCTGGGTGAACTTAACACATGCCAAGAATTAGAATTTAATATGGTCATTTGGGTGTCGGTTTATAGCTCACAAGTTGGGTGTCTGGGTTGAATTGTGGCTCGATATAAACCTGATAAACAAACCCGATTGGGTTTTTGGTTTTTAAACGTTTTGGAACTAACTTTTTATGCATGGTTTGATGTTGTTTGATATGTTTTAACATGTTTAACATATTAGTGATTTGTTTAAACAAAAATTCGAATACTATGGGTGTGATAGGGTTCTGTTCGAACAGGCAAGAAACAAGAAAAAGAAAACTTTGATGTTTTTTATTATGTTTTATTTTAGTTGTTGTGTATTAATATTTTTAGACATATATAAAGTAAATAATTCTGGAATTAAAAAGGTCAATGGAACTTACTTAGGGTTGAGGATCGAATAGGGTTTATGGCTATTGATGGTATTCGAATCTTGTTCTCCTCTTCTGTGATTACTGGACTTTGATCAGTGATGAAAATGGATTGTGGTTGTGTTGTGGTTTTGGTAGGGTTCGAGTAATATGGGAATAGGTTTAGTCAAAATTATGGTGTGAGTTAAAGGGTGATACTTGGCTGTTATTTATAGAAGTGAATATTTAGGGTTTGATAGAGTTGAGATAGGGAGACAAGGTATGGATACAAGGGCTGACAGAATTTAGACAAAGTGCCACTTGGATAGGAGGAGGGAAAAGGAATGAAGGAGGTGATGTGGCCGGTTCTATAGACAATGGTTCTATCTACCAATGGTGTGTGTTCTTGATGGAAAAAATGGGACATGTGGAGGGTTTTATTGAAGGGAAATAAAGGAAAGAGTTGGCGTTGTTAGGAATATAAATATTCAGTTGAAGACTAGGTCACCCCGAGCACTTATTAGCTCTCCATAGCTCGTAGGATTATTAGTAATATTAGTAGTAGATTAGTTATTATAGATCTTATGGAGTGGGTCGGGTCTTTACCCACTGTCTGCTCCCTCCACAGCCCACTCGGGGCATATTATGTAATAGTATAAATACCCCTCTCCTCCTAGGGAGAGGGTTGGACCTTTCACACTAATCTAATCTCATCTTATTTCTCTCTCTACAAAGGCTCCCAACCTTCTATTTCTCTCTCTACATATTCTTCTATTCGATCCATATATTGTCCCAATCTTGTGTTTCTTTGATCGTGAATATCCTACAATTGGCATCAAGAGCCATGGTTAGGTCCATGAGTGTTGATATTCACAGATTCGTGTAGTTTAGGGTTGTTTTTGGTTTGAATACTTTAGCTCCTAAAAATCCATTTTGTGCTTTGTTTAGTGGTTAAAAGTTGTTAAATCTTGTACTTTTTAGCTTAGGGATTACATAGGAGTAGTGTTTAGTGTTTGGAATCACAGATCTAGGCTTGGTGTGGTGATTTTTGGAAGATTCGAAGGTTAAAAGGCTAGTGTTCCTCGTGGCGATTTGTCCCTCATTAAGACATTCTTGGTGGCGATTTGTGTCTGACTGGAAACTCAAAAGTAGCGATTTGTGACTTTTTCGAGATAGTGATTTGTCCTTTTACCGGATTTGGCAAAAACGACAAACCGCCAAGATAGCGACGTGTTTGGCGTTTTGTGGGTAGCGATTTGTCCACGATAGTGACAGTTCTGTCTTTTAGTCAAAGAGGCGATTTGTCTGTGGCGATTTGTCTGTGGCGATTTGTCTGCGGCGATTTGTCTGTGGCTATTTGTCTGTAGCAATTTGTCTGTGGCGATTTGTCTGTGGCTATTTGTTGTGGCTATTTGTCTGTGGCTATTTGTGACTAGCGTTTTGTCCTGTTTACAAAAGTAGCGACTTGTCCTGTTTCAAAAGTTAGCGACTTGTGTCCATAAGATTAACGACTTGTCTCCATCAGACTGGCGTTTTATGGGTAGCGATTTGTGTCCTCAAAGTTGCGGTTTGACCAAAGTTGACTTTTTACATCAAAACTTCAAACAGCCATAACTTTTGAACCGTAACTCCGTTTCAGCCAAATACCTGTCAAAACGACCGGAACAGTCTGAATATTGTGAGTTTACCACAAAGTGTGAAACGAATTTTTCAGAGGCCCAAATCCCTTCCAGAAAGAAGTTATTGAGGTTTTAAGTTTTCATACCAAAATTTCACTATAAAAACTTGCATCTACCAAACCAAATCACAATCATACAACAGATTAACAAGTCTAACAAACCTTCATCATAACACACATCAAGCATCACTTCACGGTTCATTCTTGATTTTTGTAAAATCCCGCGAAAGAATCTATTTCTCGGTTTAAATCATTAGAATTATAAAATCCCGTGCACGTTAATATCATGTCAAATACTTCAGATTCTCTCATATCTAAGGTACTCAAGTTGTACGACACGTATGATAAACAAATGAATTCCAACCTTGTACAACAAATAAACGTCTGTGATTCTGATGATACTAATGTGGAATCTTCGTGCTCAAATTCACAAGAGAGAGAGTTGCTTCAGTCACTTATGTCGTCTAATACAAAGGAAAGTTGCATTGAATGTTTTCGATTACTTCACTCACATCTCAAGATTCTGTTTGAAAAACCTGAATACGTGATGGGTTACACACGGGCTTTCATAACACTCTTTGGTCAAGATGTTCATGATTTCACAGTCAAAATGACTCTATATTTAGATCAACTTGAGCAACAGCTTGACAAAGAAAAATTCTCTGAAGCAAGATCCAGAGCAGCTTTCAGTGTGATCAACAACCAACTCCTGGTGTTCATTGATTCGCAATACACTGAGAACTATGACTATGACATTCAAATGACAAAAGAGTGTTTTGCTAAATACACTGGAACTGAAGTTGCCGTGTTCAGAACAACATTACTACAACTGATGAGTAATGTTAATGGGTTCATTGATGAAAGGGCTAAACAAATGTGGAAAGAAACAAGATCAGACAAGTTTGATGATGGTGACAGCACAGGAGGTGATTTCACATTATGTGAGAATGCAGCCTACGTATCTGAAAATCACCAAGTACAATCTGCTGTGGTACATCTGTCTTATCTTGATAATGCTCTTTCTAATGAACAACAACATACTGATCAACTTAAACCTACTTATGACACATATCTGTTGGAAAAGACTGATAGCAATATTACCTCTGATTCAACAAATATGAGTCATAAGGGGGGAGAGATTGATCAGGATGCTGAACATGATGATGCGTCAAGTTCTTTGCCTATAGTTGTGGTTTCCAAATCAATTGATATGGTTGAAAAGGATGTTTATAATGAACTTTCGAAAAGATTTTTACAACTTGAAAAACATTGTATTTCACTTGAAATCTCAATGCAACAAAAGGAAGAAAGTTTTCAAAGTAAACTACCATGTAAAAATCCGGAACTCCCTGAATTCCGTGAACTCTTTGCTATAAATGATTTGAAAGCTCAGCTAGAAGCCAAAAACATGACAATCAAAAACCTGAAAAAACGTATTGCTGAGATGTGTGATGTATGTAACGAAGTTAAAGCTAAACATAATGTTATTGCAACTACAAATGCTGAATTTGAATATAAAGTGGCTGAATTAATTAATGATAATGAGACTTTGAAAATCCACTGTAAAGAACTATGTGATACAATCAAAGAAGCTAAATCTAAGAATGTAGAGCAAACGACCTCTTTGATTGCCAAAAATGATAAATTCAAAGCTCAACTTCAGGAAAAAGGTTTTGCAATTGCAGCGTTGAAAAATGAATTAAGAAAATCAACAGAAAATGGTGTGAATACTAAGTTTGCAAAACCATCAATCTTGGGGAAACCACCACTTAGAACCAATCAGTTGTTAGACAACCGACTGCATTTAGATCTGAACGGCCAAAAGTTTTAAAAATACGGTTTGCCTCCCAAGTTGATGCGGAAAAAGTTTTGTCAAAACCAGTCACTTCACAGTCTAGACCTAGTGAAAAGGAATATACACTTGCAAAACCTCATCATATGAGTGCCCTTAGTTCTTCTAGGTTTAGTTCAAAGCGTGTGTCATTTGTGACACCAAAGGAACATGTTAAACATAAAAACAGTGCTCAGAATCACAACCTAGAGGATCCTAAGAAAAACACACATGAAAAGACTAGGAACTTGCTTGTTTCAAAGAGTAGTTGCGTGCCAATTAAGGCAAATCCCGTAGCAGATCACTCTAAGAATCCTAGATCTTTTTCTTGTTCCAAACACTTTGTTTGCTCAACTCGTCAGAAATGTGTTTTTAAGGCAAATCATGATGATTGTACAACAAAATTCCTGAAGGAAGTGAATGCTCGTGCTAAGGTTCAATCCTCTAAGACTAGAAACAATAACAAGCCCGTAGAACCAAAGAGTTATACTCAGAAACCTGGTAGGCAGATTGTTGTAGGACAAAGGTCTTCTCTAAACAAGTCTTCCACTGTACATGAGAAACCAAACAATCCTAGATCTTGCCTTAGGTGGCTACCAACGGGTAGAATTTTTAAGATTGTTGGTCTTAGATGGATACCTATTCGAAAGATGTTCACTAAGTGCGAAACCAAGGTTGACAATGAAACCCCAAATGGTCGAGATGCTGATATCACTAACCCATATAAATGCAAACAAACTCTTAATGTCAGTGCAGGTAGTCCTTACTTAAGTGCAGGTACATCGTTCACTCATATTAAGGAAAGACTCAGGGTTTGGGTGCCAAAAAGAGTGATATCTCATAATGAAGGGGTTCAAGTAATTCAAGCTTGATGAACATCACCGACTATGACGTCTGTACACATCAGTGCAGGCCTCGCTCTTCATCATAATGACGTCTGTACACATCAGTGCAGGCCTCGTTCTTCATCATTATGGCGTCTGCAGATAACACTTCAGGCCCCGTTCCTCAAAGAAAAGAAAGGCGTATGCTTGAGTGCGCTTTATCTTTGGAAGAAGAGGAATCTTCTTACTTATGACCATTCTCATCAAGCTTCATGTTCTTCAAATGCTCATTCAGTCACCAAAGGGGATAAACGTACATTGGAGTATATTCTTATTCACCTGCTCTATCAAAAATGGCAGTTGGTCGTCATATGCAATTTTTGAGGGAGAAAAGGGTGAATAAACTACATGGTGATTGAGATTTGCGAAATGGTCATACGACTCTTCTTGTTTCTGACTATTCTCATTAAAATGCTTCATACTTGCTCCATGCTCGTTTAGACATCCAGTGGATCTACTTCCATCACAGATTGGACGTTTATTCATTCGATCAAAAATGGCAACTTCAAATGCAATTTTTGAGGGGGAGAAGTGTGAACAGTGGATCAACCTCATATGCACTTGTTCAATCAAAAATGGCATTCTCATATGCAATTTTTGAGGGGGAGAAGTGTGAACAAGTGAGCGAACAAATAATCACTTGTTGGGCATCTAATTGTGACTACGGAATTGATCAGCTATCACTTATTTGGGGTTGAAGTTGACTTTCTCAAAGGCGTGATCTTACTCTATCTTGAAGTCGAGGTTGGTTGGATGCATGACCTTCAATGATAACTTGCTCGTGCTTAAGATTTAAGTTGAAGACTTAGGTTATCTAGTTACCAGCAGTCGGGGTAACTATCACTTAAAGGAGTTACGATGTAGTACTCAGTGTCACACGCCGATGACGTTGTGGATAATCATAAGAGGTGTTAATGTCTCATACCTTGGTTGGGTATTGAGTACTTAGAGATTTGCTTGGAGCACTAATTCTCGACACCGTTCTTCCAACATTAGTGCAAGCGTAAGTCACAAGAATGGGGAATTCTATCTTCAGGTTCAAGTTTGGTATATCGGATTTGCTCCATCAGTTATCACTTCGAATAGCCTACTTAAGGGTTGATAAAGATAGTCAGAGACGGTTTCGGCAGCGGTTAATTCTCACTTGATCTACTTGAGCCTAATTTGTTCTTCTCACAAGATCTCAAGAATATATGCGTAAAATGTGTTGCTGGTTCTGAGGTGTCAAAACCAGCAAGGGGGAAGGAGACATACATCTGAATGCACAACGAGTACACGTGATGAACTTCATACTTCTTCTCAATTGGAGATTATTCTGGGAAGACAAATGTCATAACCGCAGATAAAATCAGTGTTCTAACTCGTTCCTTATGGTGTATCACTCCAACTACGTGGGGGAAGAGAAAGTCAGTTTCTAATGATAAAAGAGGTACACAATTGTATAATGGTTCCTATGGTTAGTCGGTATCCTACTTGTGAAGACTCGTTTTAGACCGACTCGCATCTACTAAAATAAGTTTCGTGATCGTTTATGGACTCTAGGTTGTTACACCTTTGATCTAGGATTTTGTCTATGACAAGTATGATGATAATATTGACGGAATATTCTATGAAAAAAACAATACTATCACAACAAGGTTTTGTCAAACTTCACTGTTTGTTATTACTCTTAAGCCCCAATGCTATGTGATCAAATATAGCACGATTACACTCTAATCAGGGATCAAAGATCCTTAAGGCTAAACAAACCTAAACAACATTAGACCCAATGTCTAATGTTCCCACACACACACTTTGATGTTCACTTTGTTTCACTGTGAAGCATCATGGTGTTGATTGTCTAATCTACAACCAAGACACACTTTTATCTAAGGGGTAAGATCTTCCTTTTATAACATAAGGAAAGATCTTTTACAACTTGATAAGCTTAGTCATCCACTTGCTTTAACATGTGTCAAGTCAATAAGATACAACTTGTATCTTGAGTGTTTAACTTGATAACTTGATAAAATATCTAGATATTATATTTTGTATAAACATGACTCATACAAAATAAATATCTTCTTCGATCTTATCCTTCTAGCAGCAGTGTGACTCATTGATCCAGCAGCAGACTCTTTGTACTAGCAGCAGCTTGTTGTACTGGCAGTATCTTCATATACTAGTAGTACAAGAAGTACCTTGCTCTGAACCAGCAGTACCTTGTTGTACTAGCAGTACCTTCCATTTTGAACTGGCAGTACCTTGCTTGAACTAACAGTACCTTTAAAATACACTAGCAGTACCTTGTTAACACTAGCAGCAGGTTGTTTATGCCTAGCAGTAGTTTGATACTTAGAGTATTTTACTTATCATTTCAGTATACTTCATGTTTCATTCTTCTTGCTTTGTATCATCAAATCTATGGAATATTTAATTCCTTACACTACTGAAGGAAATGTGTACATCCGGGATTCAGTTGCTGTTATGGTAATGTCTTGGTGTTATCATGTCAACTACATACGGGATAAATTGCTTACATGGGACTTTGTTGACCTTGGTGTAACAACTCTCATCTGCAATTTCCTGAAGGGAGAAAAGGGGATTTCAGGGTCTTAAGTGATCTTGATGTTACGTTTTCAAGATAAAATAATGGGATTGAGTGTGTACTTCGGGTTTTTGGGCTTCATACAATGAGACTGATTGCATCACTTCAACTACTTGGGGGAAATGGTCTCTGGATACTTTTGGTTTGTATTCTTCAGTCTTCAGCGGGAAGAAATGTGAGAAGAATTATTCAAGCGTGAGATGATACGTTGCTGATCTATTTGAGGATCCCCCGATCAGAGAATCACGATGGTTATTCTTAAAAGGAGCAGCAGTATTTGATGTGTTTGCTACGGTTTCCGCTGTACACTCACCTTATGTAAGCTTGAAAGAGAGCTTTGAAACTGCTCAAAAGGAAGATTGTCGGTTTGGGGGGAAGCTATCAAAGCTTTACAATTGAGAAGGCTCATGTTCAGATGATTATTTTGGAGCCTTGAAAGCTTTGGTGGTGAAAGTTTAAGAGATGTTCACTTCAGATTTCTACCACTTGCTGATCGTATCCTCATTCTGGTATTCATGTCATCATCGTCTTAAACTGAGTAACTTATTTTGTACATATCTTATACCAAACTATAAATAGAAAATATAAAATCAACTAATTGTAAATAGAGAAACGTAAAACCAGAAAAACCTATAAAAATTTGAAAAATAGAAAATACCAAAAATAGTTTCACCTAGGCATGTCTTCTGTTTATCGATAACATTTACGGACCTAGAAATGTCATTCAATAATGACACGGGTCTTTAAATGAAGCTTGAGCAGAAGTTATACTAATTGGCTAAAACATGTCTTAATGGCTTGCAGTTACTTCATACTGCAACCCGCGCTATACAATGGGGAAAGCATGTCGCCAAAAAGACGGATGTTCCTCCAACCGGGTGATGTTCACCTGGGCATGGATTACTTTATATCCATGTTTCTCCGATCTGATGTACGTTTCAGTGCGTCATTTCGTGTATAAGAAGAGAAGTCTTCTTTACATCAATCTCTTTATCTTCTTTGATTCTTCAAGAGAGTTTTTGTGTTTCACAAGGTGGTAACTGGACTTAAATTTCACAAATACCTATCACTCAATTGAATGACTACAGCTCTTTAAATAGAAAATGGGTCATTAATTGAGGGGGAGTTTATTTGTTCAAAATTTTGACACCTTTTTAAACATTGTGCAACATCAGCAGTGACACTCTCTCTTGGTTTGAGGGGGAGCATTGTATGCTTCGTAATCAGAATATATTAAACCTAACCACATTTTCTCCCAAATTTTCAAAACATATTTAAATCAATTGGGATCACAAATCTCAAATGGTTTGAAATTTTTGATCGGGGGAGAGAATGTGACTTAAATATGAAATTCTGATATAAAATGTGATCCTTTGAAACTCAAGTGTAGGCTCTCCCATATGTGCTAAACCTTTTCGTATATCGATGCACATATTGAGGGGGAGCGAATGATTTGTGATGGCTATTGTGAAAGAATACCAAGGACCCACCATTTTACTTTATGTATTGGAGTTATAAGGATGGTAAGGTTAGGTATTAGTTCCCATGATCCAGCCAGAACCGGAGGGATCTTCCCAGGGACAATCCTCTAGTTAGAATAGAAGTCCTTAGGAATGATTAAAAAGGAGAAAAGTGAATAAGGGAAAAGTGCCGACTGAGATGGAGCTAGTACTGGAACAAACCCAACAAGGTGCTAGTAATGAAGTCTCGGTAAGCGCTGAAGGGGTTGAAGAATGAAAAAGAAATGTAAAGATAAAGGGTGAAAAGAAAGAAGTCCTCCTTACACTTTAGGCAGAAACCGGGTCAATACATATGCTGTCAGAATCACTTAGTTGATTGCTGACATTGAAGACAAAGTATCATGGACCCAGTGATACGCTGCACAACCCTCCCTAGCCACTCAAGATCCCTCAAAGGATTCTTGTTTCATTTGTCACGGAGATCAATACATGGTTATCGTCTATCTTACTCCGAGTTAGATGATATTGAAAAGGTGGCAGTCCTCTCCAACCTCCGATCACAAAATCAAAATGCACTATTAAGTCTAGAGCCAAGAGATCATCAATTAATCTCATTAGGACACATTTCCAATATGCTTGCTATTTCATACACCGTGAAAAGCAAGAAAATATATATGAAGAGTCCTACGCATTATCCTTGTGGTATTGCCAGAACATCCGAGTGATACGTAAAGTATTCACAATGAAGATGGAAATCCTTCTAGAGCCAACATCAAACAAGCTCTTGGTGGGTGACATGTGAGATCCTTCATGGATCAAACCTGTGACAACTGGAATGAAACAATGGGGCGATTCACATTTGAATCAAACTTGTTCCAGGAAATGGATTGACGGATGCTTTTGGAAAACCCTTCAATGTGCTCATCAAATGAATTTCGAGCGCATTGATTGTGAAAATTTTCAAACAAAAGTATTTATGACAGAAATGTGATTTAATGTGTAAAACCCTCGTCGTGTTACATAAAAATTGTTTATCTAGTAACACGCGAGTGATTTTTCTAATCAATTTCTCATCAATCAGTGGGTATTCAATTCACTGATTCACTCAACCGTGTTGTCTGCTTTGAGACGTTCCGGTATGAGAACATGCTTGTAAGACGAGTCCAATGTTAGTTCATTGAATGAGTCTTTACAACAAGCTGGAAATTCCTGTCAAGGAGAATTCTCTTTAAAGGGAATTCTACCTGATCACAGGTCGGTCCTCACGGAACGAAGGTTAATCCAACCACACCGAACGAATGACAAAGCCATATTCGTTCTCCAACTTTATTGCTAACTGTTTTATTTCAGGTACATATAAAGATGGTGATGGTGGTTCCTGATTCCAGTATGTGACGAGTCAATCCACACTCCATGCTCACACTTCTAACTCATTATTAAAGACATCATGATAGCTAAAAGACCTACAACATAGCTTTCGCAACTCTGATGGTACATATCATGATCCAAAAAGGTGTGAGCATGCGAGAACAACAGTCACAACCAAACACATGAAGGCAATACTACTACAACGGATGAGCTCAGAGATTTAAAGTGGCGGATGATCTCAAAGAAGGCTCCAAGATCACAACTTCTCATGATGACGAAGCCACAAGATGACTTGAAGACATATGTTGGATGATATCTTCAAAGAATACTCAAAGATCATCCAAAACAAAGATCGGTCATCGCAAGTTCACTGCTGAAGGCACAAAGATTGATGATATTGAAGAATCAAAGTCTACGAGCTATGAAGTCAAGATCCAAGGATAGAGTGCTAGAATTCAGAATATTACTTCCGGGGTGACCTCCCTTAGGGGGAGATTGTTAGGAATATAAATATTCAGTTGAAGACTCGGTCACCCCGAGCACTTATTAGCTCTCCATAGCTCGTAGGATTATTAGTAATATTAGTAGTAGATTAGTTATTATAGATCTTGTGGAGTGGGTCGGGTCTTTACCCACTGTCTGCTCGCTCTACAGCCCACTCGGGGCATATTATGTAATAGTATAAATACCCCTCTCCTCCTAGGGAGAGGGTTGGACCTTTCAAACTAATCTAATCTCATCTTATTTCTCTCTCTACAAAGGCTCCCAACCTTCTATTTCTCTCTCTACATATTCTTCTATTCGATCCATATATTGTCCCAATCTTGTGTTTCTTTGATCGTGAATATCCTACAGGCGTGTAAAAGGAAATGGAAGAGGGGAGATGTGTCTAATTTCCAGCCATGTTCTCTAACAATTAAGGAGAAGAGTTCTTAATCCTAAGGGTGGACATGTGGATGGGCTCTTTGAAGAGAAGAGAGGAGAGGGTAAGGAGAGTGTCTTGGCTAGGTACAATGTATTCTAGTGAAAGTGATATTTAGTAAACTTAGTTTGGTTTTTGGAACTGTATTTCGACCAGGATGATAATATAGGAACCGAATGGGCTTTGAGGAGGAGTACCATGGGTTTAATAAGTTGTACTATAGGGTTTAGGGATATAACTTGCTTAGTTAGTTTAGTTTAATGTCTTTAGTTATTTGGAAAATTATTTAAAGTTATATATATAAATCGTTTTGTGTAAAAATGAATAGGTAAATGAGTTGTGCTTATACAAGTTTTACTATAGGCTTAAATGAGTTGTACAATAATTTAGGATGTGAGAAAAATATGTTTTTAATAGTTTACTAGTTTATAAAATTTATTTGTTACTTTTATTATGTTTAAAAGTAAATACATAGGATTTTTTATTTATATGCATTAGGTACTTGTACTTTGCGTTAAAAGACTTGTAAAAATAATTAATGAGTTTAGGAAAAATAATTTTTAAGAGTTATGCATATATGGTTTGTAAATCATGCTTTATAAATAGGATTTTAATAAAGATTTTGTAAATAAATGATTTCATGCATAAAGGACTTGTACTCTAGCTTAAATAACTTGTAAACTTAATATTTTGTAAAAATATTCTAGAAATAAATTAGGGTTTGTGAAATGAATACATAAAATCACAGTTATATGAAATTAAGGTTTTATCGGGAGCTGAAATAGAATTAGGGTTTCCTAGAAACTCTATATAAATAATGAATGTTTTGATTGTACGTTCGTTAAGGATTTATCGTAAAATGGTAAATGGTATATTGTAATGTTTTTATATCGTTATGTTTATGAAATAAACATTAGATTCGTTAGGCAGGTCTGTGTGGGAGCACGTTTATCAAGGATGTGAGCTACGTCACATAAGATAGGAGATACAATCAAAATAAAAAAAAAATTATCCGTGGAAAAAGGATAATAATTCTGTAAAGTAAATAGGAAATTTTACGAGTGGTTACCGTAGCATACTATATATACCTTAGGAAACCAAATTTTTGAATCAGATAATGCAGATGATGAGTCCACACCTCCATCTAATGTCTTACAAAGGATTTCATAGGCCAAATTATCTTTCTTGGATAGGCCTTCAATGCCCTAAAAAAGTTAGATAGACACTGAATTCAAGATCAAATTTGAAATAGCAAAAGTAAAAGAGAAGGAGAAGTAGAAAAACAAAAGAAACCACGAATGTGTATACATCAAGACAACAAACAACAAACCTCTAGAAAACTGTGAACTGCTTCGAGTAATGCCAATGGATAATGTTCATTAATGCAGACCAAAATTTGTTTCGCTTTGTTTCCTGTTATATTTATTCCAAAACAACAACAATGAGCAAACATACAAAATCAAGCACCTTGTACATCGTAACTGGTTCTCATACTCAGTTTTTTCTTTTTGTCAAGCAAGGTGACTATAAAAATAAATTATAATCAACATGATGCTAAAAATTCTAGTTTTCTTTTCTTTATTTTTTTTTCTTGGCTAGCCATCTTGCTGTACTTTAGAATTCTTTTAGTGTTGTGTCATCAATGTCAACGTCAACATCAGTGGAACCAAGCAGAGAAAAAAGATGATGTTGCATCAAGATTTTCCATGCTTAGCACAATGCAATAAATATATAAGTGAGATGCACATCAAGAAGGGTATAGTTGCAATTCAATATACGATTCTAAAACTAAGCACCCAAATAATCAGAGTGAAAAAGATTGTCTACTTTCTACACATCCCATATCCTTACATCAAGGCGTTTTCCCAGGCAAATCCTTAACACCTAACTTAATTAACACCAAAATTTGTGCGCAGCTAGCAGATGCTAGTACAAATGAGCAGAAATAGAGTAGAGATAGAGTAACAGGAAACGTACCAGAGATTAATATATAGTTGCATCTTTTCATCACCTTCTGAATGGCATCAAGAAGATCTTAATGTTCTATAAATGCAGACAATCTGCCCATACTTAAAACTGCCTGAACCACACTTAGAACATCATCGTAAAGCCGGCGCAACAGTGCATCATGTACAGTTTGAAACTTCTGAAAAAAAATTAAAGAGAAATTGACAAAAAAACAGAAAAAGAATTAGCATATTGCTTGTTGAATTACAGTGTTCAACATTCTAAACTATATACCTAAAATCCGAGAAATTATACTGCTTGTAGAAATTAACATATCACCTGTGAATTAACGGACTTGTCTCCAAGACTAAAATCCACATCCAAACTAATAACCGTAGCACGCCGAACCCTGGCCTGTGATATCATGCAGACAAAATAAATAATAGAAAAAGAGAAAGAACTTTAAGTAGACCATTCCTCTGAAACTAGCATACTATATATACCTTAGGATATGATGTTCCAGTCCAAAACAAATTTTTGAATCAGATAATGCAGATGATGAGTCCACACCTCCATCTAATGTCTTACAAAGGATTTCATATGCCAAATTATCTTTCTTGGATAGGCCTTCAATGCCCTAAAAAAGTTAGATACACACTGAATTTAAGATCAAATTTGAAATAGCAAAAGTAAAAGAGAAGGAGAAGTAGACAAACAAAAGAAACCACGAATGTGTATATATCAAGACAACAAACCTCTAGAAAACTGTGAACTGCTTCGCGTAATGCCAGTGGATAATGTTCATTAATGCAGACCAAAATTTGTTTCGCTTTGTTTCCTGTTATATTTATTCCAAAACAACAACAATGAGCAAACATACAAAATCAAGTTGTTACTGATGTAACTTGAATAAAGGTGACAACTTCAACCCATTTACTAAAAATTAGACTGATTCAGCTGTGTTATATTTCAACAATAATCATGAAAGAAATGACCAAAAAAGTAGCAAAAATCTTGAAAGAATGAGTATAATGAATGGAAAAGAAAAAAGATCGTGTGTGTGATAATGAGAAGAATGAGTGATAGCTACGAAGCAAATATTACATAAAACAACTACTATGTATATGTCAAACACTATCATGCTGAACATCTTGTTAAACATGTTATTCCATATCCGGTGATACTTTTGAAATATTATGCGTAGAGTTATCTTTACATGATAAATAGTAAATCAGTTAAAATGCTTTAAAGGATTAAATAGTAATCATGATGATAATCACAACACATGCAAGATTTTTTATGGATCAGGATAAACATACCCTATAGTAAGTCCTTTTTTACAGTCTACGTCCCTATTGAATACGTAGCAAAGTAAACATTGGATACGATGATTGTCCCTACCAACTTTTTAGATATACATAGTCAATGTCGAGTATTGATTGATTAAAGTATGATTTGCCATGTTTTAATCTAAATACCTGAACAGTGAACATGGACTTGGGTGGGATTTTCATATAATGCCCAAGCTTAAAATCATCGAGAAACTGTAAGGCTTGCCTCATGCTGTTATCACTGTAAGTTTTGAACACCACGTTGGCTAGTGGTCTCCCTGGATACATATACCCTATGATCAGCTCCGTGATAACATTTAGTCCCACTCCCTGCAAATATTAAAACAGCTTATTAATCACGGCCAATATGTAGAGTTAAATACATGGACACTAATACACAACAACAGACAGTCACCTGGTTTGTGGTTGCTACAATAACACCAATAGGCAGTGTAAAGATCAAAACCAAAGAGTGAAAACACCTATCATATAACGTCAACTATCTAATACAATAGAGATAACACAAAAAACGGAGTTAAAATCTGACATGATGAGAGCATGACTAAAGCCGACATTAGAAACATATAGTCCTAAGACTCGCATGATCCTTACTGCAGATAACATGTATCACAAAATACATTAAATACCACTTGACAGCAATAGAACATTACCAGAAATTGTGTATAACAAAAAGGATGGCGAATTCGATTCAATTATAACAAAAATAAAAAAGTAAATTACTTTAGAAGCAAATAATTAAGAAAGTACCTACGATTTGTGGATGATATAACTGGATCTTGTTTGTATTTGTTCGAATCTCTCTCAAAAAATTTCAACTGAAATTAGTTAAATCCCTACTGAACGGCCAAAACACCCTAATCGGCACAACACAAAAACAAATAAAACTGAAATCATATCATAATACAAACAAAAAAAACGAATTAAATATTTGCATACCTTGAACAAACTAATTGATTGGATTAATTAAAACCTTCGAAACATAAAATCATATCATAATACAAATATAAAAATGAATTAAAAATGATTAATTTGTTGAAGGAACCCTAATTTTAATTTTGAATCATCGAATGAATTGACTGCGAGTGGTTTATTGAGAGGAAAAGGCCGATTTTTTAGTTGATGATGCATTTCAAATTTTGAACGAAGGGAGTGATTGATTTGAGTTATTGATTGAGAATAAATGGCTAATTTTTAGTTATACCATATAAAAGGCCGCATTGTCGATTCGAATCTCCAATTCAAACACCTGCTTTCAAAAGCACACGATAGATCATCAGTAACTCATAATCAAAATTAAATTATTACCTTTGATTATATAACAACTGGTGAACGCTTCTCCAAACACTATAAGGTTCCTATATATCTGCAGTCATAAACAAAGAAACATGATTACTCGAAGAAACATGACTAAAAAACACATTATATAACAAACAAAAAAGTAGGTTATTACCTTCATTTAGTTATAATCAATCGACTTGATTTAAGGTTTAGGTTTGAATGGATGAAATGAGGGATTTGAAATATTTAGGGTTGTGTGTGTTTTGTGTGAATGATTGAGGAAGGTTAATTTCAATCACACGTTTCATTCTGAGATAATGTAGGATCTTGAATTTGAATTGCGTTTTTTTAGCTAAGAAACTTTCCGCCATTACTATCAAATTAAATGCTATTGATAAGCCATTTGTTTTGAATTGCCTATAATTAGGGAGTAGATTATTGAAGCATGACATATTTGTTTTCCAATCTCTATCACAAAAACTTAGTTGCTCCAGTGGTTGGAGTGTTGGTTGTGGAGATAGTGATCAGGGTTCGAATCTAAGCAATGTCAAATTTTTTTAATAAATTTCGTGCAAGGTGGGAAGTGCCAAGTGGCATTGAGGTGGCATGTTCTAGCTGCATGTTTAGCCTCATATATATGTTATATATAGATACTTTTAGTTTTGTATACATCGTTTCTAAACACTAAATATGACAGATATATACAATTAATTATTTTGTGTATATTTGAAACCAAAGAATGCATGATTAATTACGTATACCTCTAGAAAAATAGAAATTGCATGAATAAAAAATGTCAATAGAAAAACACAAAGTTTAAAGGTGATTTATGTTAAGTATTCGAGTAATTACGTACTTTAATTTAGGGTTTGTTCACTAAACCTCCTTGACATAATAGTGCTATTAAAGAAATAAACTAGTTGATGAGTTCTTCGAAGCATGGTTGTCAGGATCCTCATCCTGATAATTGTATCTTACGATTTTACGATATTGCAAAACAAAAATGATCCGGATCTTACATAAGATCTTTAAATGCTTAAGATCTTAATATGATCCTGATCTTTAACATAGTATCTTAAGATCTAATTCGATCCGATCTTATTTTTCTCGAACCACAAACTACAAATTTGTGGATTTTGTTTTGTAGAATTTAAAAAAACAACATGTTAATCTTCTTATACATTTCATAATCATAATTTAGAACAACATTTCTATGAAACATTTATATAATTTTGTATTTATGATATATATAATAATTTATAAATTTGTATAATATTACAAATGCTAATAAGAAAACGACATTATAGTATGATCTTAAGATCCCGATTCGATCTTACGATCTCGATCTTGCAAGACAAAATCTATCCTAAGTAGGATCCCGATCTTGAAAACCTTGCTTCAAAGAGTTACTTTTCAACGAGTAAATTTTGAGGAAGCTCATCAGGGAGTAATAATCAGAAGGTTCAACATTTCAGTGAGTTATACTCTTCAGTGAGTAAAACTCATCAGCAAGTTTTTCTCTTCACCAAGTGAAGTCATTAACATTAACATGTGTGTTCATGAGTGAGCATGCTGATGAGTGATCTAATGAGTTGGAAACTTTCCTAGAGTTGTTTCTTCTGTTTTGTAACTTTGTAACCACTTTTCCTATTATATAGGAACATTTTAAGAAGATTAATTAGATTATTAATTCTCAAAATTCCATTGAATGAGTATCCATATAAGAGAAACATTATGCGTGAGATAATAGATACAAAAATTGAAACACTTATTAGCAAAAGGGTTTTTGTGTTTTTGCCTAAACAATAATAAAATACTTTGAGTTATCTCAAAGATATATCTGTGACATCTAGAGTCGAATAGTATCTTTAAAAAAATAATTATACGATTTTGTGATATCTAGTCTTGATTATCTTACTAAGTTACACAGAGTAAACCCCAACAAATTATACTATTAACGTGACTATACTCTATTATATTTGCATTCCCTATAGCTTGGATAATGGACCAAGCCCTAAGATACGTATACAATATTGGTTTGTGGGCCTATACAAACTAAGCTCTTGAGAATACAAATATAATAGAGTATATTCACGTTAGTATATACATCATAAGGTATTTCACAAGAAAATTGTTAATCTAATATAATTCTTTGAAGCATTACGTACTCTTTTCATTAGACAATTTTGCATCTAACTTCAAATGCAATAATTTCCTTATGTTACCCCAGCTGAACACAGGAGTCTCAACTAGCCTTGGTTTGATTTGTGGCTTTTTAGCACAATTTATAGGTTGTAGGCACTACAAGAAACGTCACTCACGGTTTCTGGATTTGCTAAAGTTCGTTACCTTTCGTCAATTAAAAGGTATTCGTGTGCGTTGAAGGTCTCTTCTTTAATTTGTTGCTAAAGATCACAATCACATAGAAAGTTTTACATCATGAAATTGATCATTGACGGAATTAGAGAAACTATAGAGACATATGTGGGTTTTGTGGTTATCAGAAGACTCATTAATATCGTGACTCATGTCATATCTATATATTCAATTATTAGGGTGGAGGGAGTGAGTCGGTGTTATGTTCGGTTAGGTGTTCGGTTAGGCGGTAACACCGCCGCAAGTGTTGCGGTGAAACTCGGTGAAGTGGATGATCGGTAGCTTTTGCCGAGTGAGAAAGAGGAAGAGATGTGGGTAGTGGGCCCCACAAATGGTCAAAATTTTAAAAAAGTGGTCGTTGGCCAGTTTTGTAAAAAAAAAAAAAAAAAAAAAAAAAAAAAATTCCTTTCTTTTTTAACTATAAATTACATACCTTTTCACATACATACATATAATTTTCAAAAAAAAACTATATACCCAAATCAAATAACACCCTTTTTTTACTAAAAATCACAAAAAGTCTAACACCCTTTTAACAAAAAATGTCTTCCGATTGCTCCGAATCCGAATACGTTTACCCGACTTCGTCCGACGAAACTCATGGTACCTCGCTTCAATTTATGGTATCCGCCGTTGAACATCTTCAAGACACGGCGAGCTCTACTTTCCGGCCCCGTAGATATGTAAATCGTCGTCGGCACGTTGGTCTTGAAACTCTTCTTAATGATTGGTTCGTTGAGGAACCAAAGTATGACGAGGCTTATTTTCGAAAAAAATTTCGAATGAATAAAAGAATGTTCTTAAAAATAGTATCCGACATTGAAGAGAGATACCCATATTTTCAAGAAGGTTATGATGCGCGGGGGAAAAAAAGTTTCACGGCCATACAAAAATGTGTTTCGGCCGTTAGGCAACTCGCAACCGGCAATCCCCCTGACGAGTATGACGAGTATTTGTGTATGGCGGCAAGAACGTCACGTGAAACTCTTGATCACTTTTGTAACGCCATCATTCAGTTGTACGGTCGAGAGTATCTACGTAGGCCGACGGCACACGACATAGCATGCATTTTCCAGGCTCATGAGGCTCGACATCACATACCCGGGATGCTTGGTAGCATCGATTGTACGCACGTTGAATGGTTAAACGTTAGTTAAAGCTTACCCGTATCCGACCGACCCAAAGGAAAAGAAGTTCAAGAAGTTACAAGAGGGGGCAAGAAAGGATGTCGAGCGAGCCTTTGGTGTTCTCAAAGCAAAATGGAAAATTGTCAAGCGACCTCTCCGGCCTATGACCAAAGAAAAAATAGGGAAATTTATTCACGCATGCATTATTTTGCATAATATGGTCATAAAAGGCGACGGGAGAGCAATCTCACCGGTTCATATAATGGATGAGCCGGTACAGCCAGTGTTTGATAATAGTGTCCTAGCCGAGTTACTAGACGAAGACGTCCATCATCGTCTTCGGTATGATCTCACGGAGTTCGTGGCCGCTCAAGACTTGCCATATCTCGATGACGATTAGTGTTTTTTTTTAAAGTATTATGTAGTGTTTTATTTTGGTTTTTTAAATATTATGTAATGGTTTGTTTATTTTTAAGTATTATGTAATGTTTTTTTTTAATTAATAAAATGTTGTGTTTTTAATTTTATATAGTTTTTGTGGGATTTTATGTATTAAAAATAAATGGAAAAGAAATGGTGATGTGGCAATTAGGTGATTAGGTGAAACCAATGCCACC
This sequence comes from Artemisia tridentata subsp. tridentata, assembly GCA_021014915.2. Taxonomy (NCBI): domain Eukaryota; kingdom Viridiplantae; phylum Streptophyta; class Magnoliopsida; order Asterales; family Asteraceae; genus Artemisia; species Artemisia tridentata. The sequence goes on from CP139506.1 coordinate 392,919,742, forward strand.
AAATTGGTGAAAATTTGAGTGAATTGATGAAGCGTGAGTTGGAAGGTTTTTATTAGTTATTAATGATGTGAAAAATTGGTGAAGGAAGGGATATGTGAAACCACTCCCTCCACCCTTAGGAAACCTATGTGCAATAAGTTACTTGCTATACCTAAATGGGTACCTACGAATTGAAAAGTAATTGAAATTAAGAACAAAGCAATTGTGTCAAGTTTTCCTAAAATAGAATCATATTTTCTCCGTAGCTAAAATTTCGGTAACTTTTAAACTTTGATGTGAAAGAGTTGTTATTTTTTTTTTCATATGTTGCATGTTTCATATGTCTATTTTATGACGAAGTCGCGACCCTTTTTGTTTCCAAATATCGTACTTACGGTTTCGAGAATTACTCCTCGTAACAAGTTCACAATCAAATTGGAATTTTGAATTCTCTATATCAAATGTCAAAAATATTCTAAACCAAATTCTGTACATTATATTAGTTATGTTTTTGGTGCAGACATTATATTACTAGTTTTGTTAAGACATTAGATAAGACAATTGATGAAATAAACGCAATTTAATTTTAGGTCCCATAATGGCAGTATAGCAACTTCCATGTGCCTGTCCACTTCTCATCGCTCTAAATGTCCAATAAAAAGATAATCACAACATCGCAAATGCAGTTTATAGTACTTCAGTTAGGCATGTGATTTAATTATACAAGTGGTCCGGCCTTAATGATATACGTACACACAGCTACGCGCCAACTTTGAAAAAAATGAGATTGGTACTTGGTATTCGTTTAATAGAATGGTAGGTTATCCACTACAACAAAATAGACCTATAGTGACAAAGGTTTTAGTGACATAAAAAAATGTTATTAAATATAAGCTTTTATTGAAATTTTTTAAAAAGTGTGTGTAAAAGCTTAAAATTCTAAGATTTATTAACACTTTTTATGCGTAAAATGTGTCTTAAAAGGCAAAAAAATATATCCTTACACTTTTACCTACTGAACTTCTACCTACACTTTTTAAGTGCAGGAGAAGCACATAAAATTTTTAGTGACACCTTTTGTATACTTTTGATGACACTTTTTCTACTGTTAGTGTCATTTTTTTAACTTTTGGTGACACTTTTTTTAAGTGTCACTGAAAACAATTTTTTTTGTACTGATTTTTGCATATATTTATATAACTCATTGTTTTACTCTATTGATAATATAGGGCGTTTGGTTCGCAGTATGTTTTGAAAGGAATTGCAATTTGTCAAATGAATTGTAATTTGAATGAATTGTAATTTAAAGAGTTGGAATGTGTTATAATTGTAATGTGTGGAATTGTAATTAATGTATTCTGTCACTGTGTTTGGTTGGATCTCAACGTAATGTAATTCAAAAAAATTTAAAAAATAAAAACTTAATAATAATAATAATAAGAAGAAAAAATTAAACGGATGGTCCTTGTGGTTTACGCGAATTTCAAGTTTGGGAGCTATTTCATTTTAATTACGCCATAGATACCTATTTTGGGAAACGTTGCACGCATTTGGTCCCTAAGTTGGATGGACGTTATCTTTGACCGTTAAGTGTATAAATATTATTTGCCCGTTAGTCCCTCCGTTAGTTTTGTTTGCATCGTTAGTCCTATTTTTTGCATCGTTAGTCCTATATGTTGGTCAAGGGTCAACTCAACGGGTCGGGTGCCATGTGTCACCACCTGAGTGGTGCCACGTGGCATCGGGTCATAAACGGGTCGGATCCGGGTCAGATCGGGTCATAAACGGGTCGGGTCGAACCTGGGTACGGGTCGTGTGCCACGTGGACCACTGAGGTGGTGCCACGTGACATGTATAATATACCTAAAGTTTGCCTCAGCTGGGATTCGAACCCAGGACCTCTCGTGTGAGTGTGAAGCACACTTCCAGCTGCGCTGGAGTGTGATTTCAATATATACATGCAATATTAATTATATAACACAACTTAGTAAATGGTCCATTTAGATATAATTTGACCTGCCATTTCAAAGAGTTTTGGACTGATTCAAAAATATATAAAAATACCGTTGGACTCGTTTTTTCGTGCTCTTTCCAATGGTGTGCTCGGGGAATTTTTCCGAGTTCGTTTGAACCTCGTTAAACGCGAAAACATCGTTGAAACTCATCCGAAAATCACCGTTTTTGCTTTGTTTCCAAACCCTTATACATGCAAGACAAAATAACACATAACAAACACATTTTCAATAAAATTTTCAATATATTTTCAATAATTTTTATTCTCAGAAATAAAAATTTTAATGTTTCGAAAAAAAAAAATTAATTTTCGAAAAAAAATTAATTTTTCTAAAAAAATTTAAATTTTTGTAAAAAATAATTAATTTCGAAAAAAAAATTAATTTTTCTAAAAAAAAGATTAAGAAATTTCGAAAAGAAAATTAATTTCGAAAAAAAATTAATTTTTCTAAAAAAAAAATCTAAAAAAAATTAATTTCGAAAAAAAATTAATTTTTGTAAAAAAAAAATTTCGAAAAAAATTTAATTTTTCTAAAAAAAAATTAAGAAATTTCTAAAAAAAATTAATTTCGAAAAAAAAAAAGAATTTTTGTAAAAAAATTAAATTTCGAAAAAAAAAATTTTTTAAAAAAAATTCATTTTTCTAAAAAAATTAATTTTTTCTAAAAAAATATATAAAGAAAACTAACGGTGCAAAAAATACTAACGGAGGGACTAACGGGTAAGTAATATTTAAACACTTAACGGTCAAAGATAACGTCCATCCAACTTAGGTACCAAATGCATGCAACGTTTCCCAAAATAGGTATCTGTGGCGTAATTAAAATGAAATAGCTCCCAAACCTGAAATTCGTGTAAACCACAAGGACCATCCGTGTAATTTTGTAAAGACCGAATACTATCTTTATCACACAAATGAAGCTCTCTACTACTCGTGACACTCAAGAACAAGATAATAATATAGATGAAGAGTATGTATGGATCGTATGGTAAAAACTATGGTCGAATGATTATAACTTTGAAAGAAATAATACAAACACTTTGAGTACACACACACACTCTCACAAATATACTAACAATGAGGCACACTTGAGACACACGTGATTTGTGAGAGTGTGTGTGAATATATAGCAACACAGCCACGACCTAAGGGCCTTAGGTGGGCTTGGGTTGGGCTTTTGTGTGGGCTATTGTTGTATTACACTTATACATAGACATTACAAACATAACTAATACCAATAGCCCACTTCCTAGACTATTTGTTCCATATGACACACAAGTTCTATTCTTGCAAATGACCATCACTTTTCATTTAATAAATTAAATGCTAACAATTTCCCCCTAAGGGATGGTCATTTCAATGATGCTCCCGGTGATAGGTCTTTTGTCTTCAATGTTTTGAACTTTGTGTGTCGATGTAGAATAGTCTTCAATCATTGTTCCTTCATGCACTGTGATCTTCAAAGAATGGTCTTTTGGTCGTTCTTGCCTTGATCTACTTCTTCTGTCCAGTCGCGTGGTCGTTGTAGATGAAGATAGTAAATGGACTTTCGTCAGTACCTGCATAAGACAGTTAGCAATAAAACGTCCAGCGCTTATAGGTTCAGATTTCGAGATCGATAACAGCATGGTGTGAAAACTTTCTCTGATCTTTACCAAGGCCGTTGAAAGCCTCTGAAGTATACCGAGGTATCACTTCAAGACTGTAGACCGTTTGAAGCTCGTAACCATCATGATATAAGGCAAGTTCCTTAGATCTCATTAAAACTCTTACAACTTGTGTCCTTAATTGTGAACACAAATGTATTGTATGGAGGTGTTCCTAAGAGATCTTTGATGAATCTCATGGCTCTAGACTCAATTATGTGCGTTTTGGTTTTAGTCATCGGAGGCATGGAGCAGAGTGCCACCTTTTCAATATCAACACATCTCGGAATGAGAGGCCGATAGATTATGCAGTGTTCTCCGTGAGAAATGAAACAAATATCTTTTAAGAGATATCTGAGTGGCTAGGAGGGGTGGTGCAACGCGTCACTGGGTCCATGACGTCTTGTCTTCAATATCAGTATCACCTTAGTGAGTACCGATAGCAGATGTATTGACCCGGTTTCTGTCCTAAGTTTTCATGGAGGGCTATTTCTTTTCACCCTTTCATTAAACTTTTCTTTTTAATTCTTCAACCCCTTCTTTCCCCTTTCTCATTTACTCCTTTTTTCAATCATACCTAAGGACTTCTAATTCTAATCTATTGGAATTGTCCTTGGGTAGATCCCTCCGGTTCTGGCGGATCATAGGACATAACCTAACCATAATCACCTTATTACTCCATGATTATCCTAGATTATAGATCACTTGCCATAAAGCCTTTTGAAAATCTCTCAAATTGTTTATGAGTAAACACATTTCACTACTAGAAAAAAGGCCTTTAATGACGCGCATTGCGTGTCATAAAAGGGGTCAGATGACGCGCTTTTTGGTGTCATTGATCGACCCGTCATAAAGCTTTATGACACGCATTTCGCGCGTCATAAATTTATGACACGCTTTTATGACACCCTTTTACGACAAACTTTTATGACACTATTTTATGACCCCTTTTTTGCGTGTCATGGTTCAAATTTTTTTTATAAAATTAATAATATCCCCACATTAAATAACAGATAATCTCATAATACAAATAAATACACAAATAGCAAAAAAGCGCATTTCATATATATCAAAACAATGCGTTTCATACAACTACAAGTTATTTACAAATTCTAAAATTGTAGAAACACATATGGGTGATATACAGGTAAATGTGTAGAACATATATAGCTACATAGAATGTGTTTGCTATTTGACATCAAGGAGCAGCAGCCAACCTTCTTCAAGTAAGATGAAACTTCCTTAACAATTTCATCATATCTAGCCTTCATAAAAGGTTCAACAAGCAACGTTCTTTCCCTTAGCAGCTTGTCTCTTTCTTGCAGCGGCTTCACTACCACAGTACCACCTGCACTACCACTTGCAGATGCTTGTGTTTGACTTTGTCTTGGCACACTTGATTGACCATGTCCACTAGTTTAACTGAACCTCTAAATCAAACAATCATTATAAGCTAAATGGTGAAGCATACAGCATATCCGTATGAACTTTAAATGGTTATATAAAACTTGTAAGAAATATATCAGTGAACGTACAACTCTATCAAATTCTAACATAAAGCATCTTTTGACATCATCTTTAGTAGGCTTGCAGCCACATCTATCTCTTCGTGAAGTCAAGTCAGAGACCTCTAATGTTAACCAAGTTTGTTTTAAGTTGATATAATGAATATGTGTACGTACTTGGTGATCAATAACTTCCCGTGCAGAACCCACCTTCTGAGGCCAGTGCATGTCCCATGGCAGCAGTTATTATATCTATCTTATCAATCTGCAATGGCAAGACCAACATTAACCTTCTCAACTTCAAACAGAATAACGACCACCAAACAAAACAGAGAGCTAAGAGAGAAAAAGAGGGGTACCGGAACTTGGTAGTGTTCAGTTAGACCTCTACCAGATTTTCCAAGCACACCTAAAGAGTTGCTCTCATCTAATAGAACACGAAACTTGTACTTCTCCTTTAGTTGGATAATCTCATCCAGTGGTGCAATTTGACCAGAGTTCTGAACATTTCGAAAACATTATATTAAAAATCATGAGAATTCTCTATCCACACATAGGAGTTAGGACTTTAGACAAGGCAACCAAGCTTGTCAAATAGCTTGGTGAATCCATTTGACTGCCTTGCCAAGCCCATCAAATCTATACGAGTAAAAAGACAATATTTACTTATTTCGTTGACTACTATTTAAGACTTCTGATTGTAACAATATAATATGCACTTCGTTCTCCCTATGGGTGTGCGTGAGTAAAACCTATGACCTTACTGCTAGTCCAGAGGTAACTTAATCAGACTCCGAGGTTGAATTAAAAAAACCATAAGCATGATTGACTAGAAATACCTGGTAAACAGCTTCGCCAAAAACAACAAAACCACAACGATATCAACACCAACCACAATCAATAACCTCATGTCAAAGTTGATATACATGTCAAGCCTACATGGAGCAGATGAGTGCTTGAAGAGCATGAGACCATCTGTAACGATAAGCTTGGTTTATTTGCCCGACCTGTAACAGTATCAAACCATGTGTTATAAAAGATACTTGACTAGTCTGATTATAGTTCCACTTAAACAATCAAAACAGACATAAAAAGCTACATATCATCACCATTATGTTAAGTCTTCCATTCAAACTTCTTGTAAATATAAATTTAATTGCAAATCATCAACCTGAGTTTAGTAGTCGGTCTATACCCAAGCTCCTTACGTGCCAAACTAATGCTCGCATGAGTAAAAGGCACGTCACCATTTCTAGGCATCAAAACCACCTTGTTCTTAGCTTTCACCTTCAACAACTTCTCCAAAATACTAACTTGTTAACTGAGCCTCACCCTTCTTCTTCCCACCACTACCCGTACTCTTCTTCGCAGTATCAGTAGCCGACAAACAACCCTTCACAATATCATCAATATAAGTAAAATCCCTAGCAACAGTCGCGTGCTCAGGCCCTTCAAATATCGAAATCGTCCTCCGTTTCAATATATCCTCAGTGAAAAATCCCTAGCAACAGCCACTTGAAGTTCTAAACAGCAGATAGAGATTCAATTATAGATCTACAAATAAAAAACATATAGATCTATAAATAAAATCAATGGATCTACAAATAAAATGAATAGATCTATAAAAAAAAATTATAGATCGACAAAAAAATCTATACATCTACAAAAAAAGAACAAAAAAAATAATGTTCAAAAATATTATAGATCTACAAAACTAATACCTCAAAACTTTAGGGTGGAGAGTTTCGGTGGTGTCGGTGGAGGTGGAGTCCGGTGGTGGTGCGTCGGATGGAGGTGGTGCTGTCGGATTGTGTTTTTTAGGGAGAGAGAGTTATTGTGTGTGTGTGTGTGTGTTTTAGAGTGTGAAAATGAAATGAGTTGGGTGAGAAGCGGTCCGTGTTTTTAAAAAATTTGAGATATGACACGAATTTTATGACACACAAAAATGCCTGTTGTCTAGCTTTCAGATTTTACAATTTATGACAGTTTTTTTATGACTTACAGTTTTGCATGTCATTATAGTGTGTGTGTCATAAAAAGCATGTCATTAAAGGCCCTTTTTCTAGTAGTGTTTAGATAACACATTGAGAGTTTTACATTTTTGAAATACTTCCCCTTCACATGTGCTCATGCATTTTTGAAATAATATGCACATGTTGGGTAGAGTTCGCACATTTGAAATGATTGACTTTTAGTGAACATGACCTTCGCGAGACACGCTTACATCACTAGTTAGCCTAGCTTGAAATTATTACCCGTCCCGGTCATATTCAATGATCATCTCTCGAATTGGTACATTCTACTCGGACACGTCCTTTGCGAGACACGCTTACATCACTAGTTAAACTAGCTTGAAGTTATTACCTGTCCAGGACAAGTCTTTTCGATAACGGACATTTAGTTTCGTCAATTCGAGTGTTCATGCTGAGTCTTTTGAAGAGCTCGACTTACTAACATTACTTTTTTATCACATTTAATCACGTCTTCTCCCCCTTATACTTAATCTCCCCCTCAAAAATAGCACGTAGTGATAATTTTGATATAGAATGATTAAATTGAAAACTTGTTGGAGAGAGACGGGTTTTAGCATGAAAATTGGAACTTTTTGTTTCATTTTATACTTCCCCTTAAACAAAGCATATTTGTTAAACATGTGAGTTTAAAATCAGTTTAAGGGTTTAGGAGGGAGTTGTCTTGAGCACAGAGTTTTGAGAAAGATTTTTGAAAAAAAAAAATATCTTTGAAAAATCTTGATCATATGCTCATGGATTTGATTTTGCCATTTACGAGTCCTGATCGGAAATAATCAGAAGTCATCAATGTAGCGCGGGTTTCGTACTGAAATATACGAAAGCCGTAATGAAGAAAATTTTGAGAAACGTCATATGCTCATGGATTTGATTTTGCAAAGAACAGATGATTTTGTATATGGAAACCGTTTAACATTTGGTTCCGTGGGGTTAGAGGTAACAGGTGAATCACAATTAGAGAAGGTTTCCATATTATCATTGGGAACAATTTCTAATTTGCCATTCTTAAGTGTAAACATTCTACCCGTTGGTTTCCATGCACAAAACTTAAGATGGTCCTTAGGCAATAGGCTACTAGTGGTTTTCCTAGCTTTTGCAATAAGTCTTCGAATATATCTAGACTTAGCCCTAGTTACTGAAGGAACCTCTTTCTGTTCAGGCATATCATTCTCATTCACATTATCAGAAACAATATCATCACAAGCATTTTCAGACAAAGATTCCTTGTACATTAAACAAACAGAGTCGTTACAAGCACTAGAAATAGAAGTCTTAACATTACATCCAGATGACATATGTTTCTTATTCGAAAGCTTTAAATTCCTAGGGTGGTCTTCTACTTTCTTGATACCACTTGTAAAGACCGAATACTATCTTTATCACACAAATGAAGCTCTCTACTACTCGTGACACTTAAGAACAAGATAATAATATAGATGAAGAGTATGTATGGATCGTATGGTAAAAACTATGGTCGAATGATTATAACTTTGAAAGAAATAATACAAACACTTTTTTTTTTGGGTAAAGGGGAGTAATCCTGCACCCTGGTAAATATATAAACCAAAACGTTTAAGTACAATGGATATAGGTGAATCCCATATCTCAGCCCGTTACATAGGCAAACTTACATAGCAAGATACTTCCTATGTTCTAAACAAGAAAAACACACCATTACACACATGACAACTTAAGACATAACGAAAAAATTACTTCCTACGGCCTTGAAGCCTAGTACCATAAATAATCAGAAGTCATCAATGTAGCGCGGGTTTCGTACTGAAATATACGAAAGCCGTAATGAAGAAAATTTTGAGAAACGACATGTTTTAGAAAAATTTTAAATGAACTCTCGCTCAAGCATCTGTACATGCCCGTATCATTGTTGAATGACATTTCTAGATACATACAGAATATCGATTATACGAGAGACATGTCGTGAGAAGATTATTTTTGGTTTTTTGATTTTCTATTGTTTTTGTATTTTTTGAAACTTTTCTATTTTTATATTTTGTTTTTGTTGGTTTTTCAAATTTTGTATTTTGTTTTTCAAAAAATATTTACATGCGAAGCTTGATGAGATAATTCAACAAGATTCGAGAAGACTTTCTAACTCTTCGGGAGTTAGGCTTCGCATTCCAATTCGACGAACTAAGTTTTCAAACCTCTCTTTTGGGAGGGCTTTCGTAAATAGATCGGCGAGTTGGTATTCAGTCTTCACGAAAAATAATTCAACAGTACCCTCTTCCACGTGTTCCTTTATGAAGTGGTAGCAGACTCTAATATGCTTGGTCTTCGAGTGTTGAACTGGATTGCAGGAGATGGCTATGGCACTTTTCGAGTCACAATACATAGGTATGCGGTCGAAAGAGAAGCCATAATCTGTGAGTTGCGTCCGCATCCATAGAACTTGGGCACAACACGCAGATAGAGACACATACTCGGCTTCTGCGGTTGATAGTGCAGTGCAGTCTTGTTTCCTTGATGACCATCCTACTAGCTTTTCTCCCAAAAATTGTGCTCCGCCTGATGTACTCTTTGCTGTAACTTGGCAACCGGCATGGTCTGCATTTGAAAATGCGATTAGTGCAAACTCCGAATCCTTCGGATGCCAAAGTCCCATGTTAATGGTTCTTCGTAGGTACCGAAAGATTCGTTTAACCTCTTGGAGGTGAAGTTCGGTAGGCCTTGCCTGAAACCGTGCTAATAAACAAACATCAAAATGTATATCGGGTCGACTAGCAGTTAAGTACATGAGAGAACCAATCATGCTACGATATTTCTTCGGATCCATGGGTTTCCCATATAAATCAGTGCCTATTTTTGGTGAGGTGACCATTGGTGTACCAACAGAGTCACAATTTTTCATTCCATGTTTTTTTCAAAATCTCAATTGTTTATTTAGCCTGATTAAGAAAAATACCACGTGGGGATTGATAAATTTGTAAACCCAGAAAGAATTTTAATTCTCCCATCATGGACATTTCAAATTTGCTTTTCATGAGATTTGAAAAATGTTTTGAATGTGTCGGATTAGTGGACCCAAAGATTATGTCGTCCACGTAAATCTGAACAATCAAAATGTCATTTTTGAATTTTCGTGTAAACAAGGTCGGATCAATTGTTCCTTTGGTGAAATTATTATCAAGTAGGAAAGATGATAATTCATCATACCACGCCCTTGGGGATTGTTTCAAACCATAGATAGCTTTCTTTAGCTTGTAGACGTATTCTGGATGATCTTTGTCCACGAATCCGTCTGGCTGACTCACGTATACTTCTTCTTTCAGAGTTCCATTCAAGAATGTCGTCTTGATATCCATATGATAGACCGTGATGTTTTTGTGAGCTGCATATGCTAAGAAGATCCTGACTGCCTCAAGCCTTGCTACTGGCGCGAATGACTCTTCAAAATCTATCCCCTCTTCTTGTCTAAATCCCTTTGCCACTAGATGAGCTTTGTTGCGAATTACAGTCATCTCTTCATCCTTTTTGTTTTTCCATAACCACTTAAGATCAATGACTAGTTTGTCAATTGGTCTTGGAACTAAATCCCATGTGTCATGTAATTGATATTGGAGAAGTTCTTCCTGCATCGCTTCAATCCAAGCGTTATCTGCCATTGCTTCCCGAATGTTCTTTGGCTCTATTAGACTGACTGAGCAGACATAGATGCACATGTCGCAATCGGTGTGGAGTTGTTTTCTCGTCTGAATTGGCCTTGAAGGTTCACCAATAACTTGTTCTATTGGATGGTCTTTTGTCCACTGTAACGTAGAAGGGTACCTTGGATTTGACGAATGCGTGTTAGACGGTTCATGTAATCTGGAAGATGATTCAGCAGATTCCGTTCCAAACGGGTTTTCGAATGGTTCTTCGTCTAACACAGCATCGTTGTGGTCTTGCTCATCAACTCTTGGTAAAACAATCTCAATTACTGGAGTTAGTGGAGTATATGTTGATGATGTGGAGGGAGTTGGTGCGCCAGCTTCGAATGTTGTTGATGCATCTTGATGTGGTGGTGGTGGTGGTTGTTGATTTTGAGCGGGTGCAGCGGAACGTTGTTGAGATGCATTTATCGAATCGCCACCATAGTACTCATCATACATAAACTCGAAGAAATTATCCAGTTCTTGATTTGTTGGTGTTTCGGTGTGAGTTGATGGAGCTCCTTGGGGTACGAGTCCTGAACTGATATGTCCAGAAGTTTGACTGTTTGGAGCGGGTCCTAATCCGGTATGATTAGAAGCCATTGGGTTAAGCGCGAGTTCTAGAGCGAGTCTCTCAGAAGCCATTTGTGAAATTTCATCAAATTTCACATTCATCGTCTCCATAAGCTTTTTCGTTCTCCTGTTATACACCCTGAATGCCCTCGAGTTTTCTGAATAACCAATGAAGATTCCAATATCACCCTTAGCTTTCAACTTCCCCAGATCTTCTCTGTCGTTCGTTGGATAGCACAAAGCGCCAAATACATGAAGGTAAGAGATATCGGGTTTTCTGTTGTTCACTAGTTCATATGGGGTTTTATTGAATCTTGGATGGACTAGGGATCGGTTATGAGTGAAACAAGTAGTGGCAACAGCATCAGCCCATAAGAATAACGGTGCACTAGAGTAAATCAGCATTGTGCGAGCAGCTTCCACAAGAGTTATGTTTCTTCTTTCTACTACCCCATTCTGCTGTGGAGTTCGAACAGCTGATGTCTGGTGAGTAATTCCAGTTTCTTCAAAATATGTTCTTAACTCCTGATTAGTAAATTTCGTGCCATTGTCAGTTCTTACTATCCTAACTGGAGCTTGAAGTAAGACTTGAATTCGCTTCAGAAAGGTGATGATAATGCCTGGTGCTTCGTCTTTTGACCTCATAAACTTTACCCAGGTATATCTGGAATAGTCATCGACGATTACAAGAATATACTTCTTCCCATTTATGCTTTGAACTCTCATTGGGCCACATAAGTCCATGTGCAACAAATGTAACTTATCAACCGAACTGGGTACGGCTTTAGGTTTATATGTTTCCCTTTTTCTTTTACCTTGCTCACAGGATGGACATAAGTGTTCTTTGGTGTATTTGAACTTTGGGAGACCGTTGACGATGTTGTCTTTGGCAAGCTTGTTGATGGTGTCAAAGTTAAGATGGGACAGACGTCTATGCCACAACCAGGACTTTGTTTCGCATGCCCTTGTCATGAGACAAATTGGTGATGAAGAGGCCAGTTGGTTTATGTCTATAGCATAGAGATTGGTGCCACGATTCCCAATTAAGAGATCATCCCCAACCAAATTCCTGACAAAACACGTGTTTCTCTTAAATGCAACCTCTAAATCTGCATCACAAAACTGCCCAACTGAAAACAGATTGTGTCCCAACCCTTCGACATAGTAAACCCGAGTGATCAAGTAGTTTCCAAACTGAAGATCTCCATAACCCAGAATAGCTGCAACATGATCATTCCCAAACCGTACAGTTCCCATGAACTGCCATACAAAGTTGATCAGCAGCTTCAAATTTCTGGTCATGTGCTTGGAGCAACCCGAGTCGACGATCCAAAGACAAATTTCAATGACCTGCAAAGAACAGATGATTTTGTATATGGAAACCGTTTAACATTTGGTTCCGTGGGGTTAGAGGTAACAGGTGAATCACAATTAGAGAAGGTTTCCATATTATCATTGGGAACAATTTCTAATTTGCCATTCTTAAGTGTAAACATTCTACCCGTTGGTTTCCATGCACAAAACTTAAGATGGTCCTTAGGCAATAGGCTACTAGTGGTTTTCCTAGCTTTTGCAATAAGTCTTCGAATATATCTAGACTTAGCCCTAGTTACTGAAGGAACCTCTTTCTGTTCAGGCATATCATTCTCATTCACATTATCAGAAACAATATCATCACAAGCATTTTCAGACAAAGATTCCTTGTACATTAAACAAACAGAGTCGTTACAAGCACTAGAAACAGAAGTCTTAACATTACATCCAGATGACATATGTTTCTTATTCGAAAGCTTTAAATTCCTAGGGTGGTCTTCTACTTTCTTGATACCACTTGTAAAGACCGAATACTATCTTTATCACACAAATGAAGCTCTCTACTACTCGTGACACTTAAGAACAAGATAATAATATAGATGAAGAGTATGTATGGATCGTATGGTAAAAACTATGGTCGAATGATTATAACTTTGAAAGAAATAATACAAACACTTTGAGTACACACACACACTCTCACAAATATACTAACAATGAGGCACACTTGAGACACACATGATTTGTGAGAGTGTGTGTGAATATATAGCAACACAGCCACAACCTAAGGGCCTTAGGTGGGCTTGGGTTGGGCTTTTGTGTGGGCTATTGTTGTATTACACTTATACATAGACATTACAAACATAACTAATACCAATAGCCCACTTCCTAGATTATTTGTTCCATATGACACACAAGTTCTATTCTTGCAAATGACCATCACTTTTCATTTAATAAATTAAATGCTAACAAATTTTTTCTAATAATAATAATAATAATAAAAATAATAATAATAAATAATAAATAATAAATAACATTAATAATAATTAGTAAATAATAATAATAATAATAATAATAATAATAATATTAATTAGTAAATAATAATAATAATAATAATAATAATAATTATTATTATTATTATTATTATTATTATTATTATTATTATTATTATTATAAAGTTTAGAATTACAAAGTAATTCAAAACTTCCATCCAACTTTTTATGTAATCTGAATTCTCTTCTTTGTTGTAATTGTAATGATTGAATTACAATTACAACGCAAACCAAATAACCTACGTAATGTAATCTGAATTACAATTCCCTCCATACTGCGAATCAAACAGCGTACGTAATATAATAAAATTACAATTACATCAAATTACGTCAGATTACAGCGAACCAACCGCCCCCTAAGTAAAACATCCAAATCCGATACATATTTAGTGGAAAACGTGTTTTCAGATGTCACAAAGTCACGAAGCATGTATGGCGTCGTGTCAGTGTCACTTGTATGAAAATAGGAGGACATGCAGAGTGTTTTTTTTTCCTCTTTCAATAATTATTCATAAGTGTAATAATAAGTTAATTTTTGAGTTTTTAGCAAATAATTGACATAAAGGCAATTTATTGCTTTTCGGGAAAAGTAACTATAGTTTTTTAATGAGTAGATTATTTGCTAAATAGGATCCCGATCTTGAAAACCTTGCTTCGAAGAGTTACTTTTCAATGAGTAAATTTTGAAGAAGCTCATCAGGGAGTAATAATCAGAAGGTTCAACATTTCAGTGAGTAAACTCATCAGTGAGTTATACTCTTCAGTGTGTAAAACTCATCAGCAAGTTTTTCTCTTCACCAAGTGAAGTCTTTAACATTAACATGTGTGCTCATGAGTGAGCATCCTGATGAGTGATCTAATGAGTTGGACACTTTCCTAGAGTTGTTTCTTCTGTTTTGTAACTTTGTAACCACTTTTCCTATTATAGAGGAACATTTTAAGAAGATTAATTAGATGATTAATTCTCGAAATTCCATTGAATGAGTATCCATATAAGAGAAACATTATGCGCGAAATAATAGATAAAAAAATTGAAACACTTATTAGCAAAAGGGTTTTTGTGTTTTTGCCTAAACATTAATAAAATACTCCGAGTTATCTCAAAGATATATCTGTTACATCTAGAGTCGAATAGTATCTTTAAAAAAATAATTATACGATTTTGTGATATCCGGTCTTGATTATCTTACTAAGTTACACAGAGTAAACCCCAACAAATTATACTATTAACGTGACTATACTCTATTATATTTGTATTCCCTATAGCTTGGATAATATAATGGACCAAGCCCTAAGATACGTATACAATATTGGGTTGTGGGCCTATACAAACTAAGCTATAGAGAATACAAATATAATAGAGTATATTCACGTTAGTATATACATCATAAGGTATATTGTTTCACAAGAAAATTGTTAATCTAATATAATTCTTTGAAGCATTACGTACTCTTTTCATTAGACAATTTTGCATCTAACTTCAAATGCAATAATTTCGTTATGTTGCCCCAGCTGAATCTCAACTAGCCTTGGTTTGATTTGTGGCTTTTTAGCACAATTTATAGGTTGTAGGCACTACAAGAAACGTCACTCACGGTTTCTGGATTTGCTAAAGTTCGTTACCTTTCGTCAATTAAAAGGTATTCGTGTTCGTTGAAGGTCTCTTCTTTAATGTGTTGCTAAAGATCACAATCACATACAAAGTTTTACATCATGAAAATCATGAAATTGATCATTGACGGATTTAGAGAAACTATAGAGACATATGTGGGTTTTGTGTTTATCAGAAGAGTGATTAATATCGTGACTCATGTCATATCTGTATATTCAATTATTAGGAAAACGTATGTGCAATAAGTTACTTGCTATACCTAAATGGGTACCTACGAATTGAAAAGTAATTGAAATTAAGAACAAAGCAATTGTGTCAAGTTTTTCTAAAATAGAATCATATTTTCTCCGTAGCTAAAATTTCGGTAACTTTTAAACTTTGATGTGAAAGAGTTGTTAATTTTTTTCTTCATATGTTGCATGTTTCATATGTCTATTTTATGACGAAGCCGCGACCCTTTTTGTTTCCAAATATCGTACTTACGGTTTCGAGAATTACTCCTCGTAACAAGTTCACCATCAAATTGGAATTTTGAATTCTATATCAAATGTCAAAAATATTCTAAACCAAATTCTGTACATTATATTAGTTATGATTTTGGTGCAGACATTATATTACGTACTAGTTTTGTTAAGACATTAGATAAGACAATTGATGAAATAAACGCAATTTAATTTTAGGTCCCATAATGGCAGAATAGCAACTTCCATGTGCCTGTCCACTTCTCATCGCTCTAAATGTCCAATAAATCTAACAATGGTACAATTTTGAATCTATACACAATGACATCGTACAATATGTTTTCACAAAAAAGTCCAATGATGGTACATTTATTAAAAATTATTAACCACATCGCACATGCAGTTTAGAGTACTTCAGTTAGGCATGTGATTTAAATATACAAGTGGTCCGGCCTTAATGATACTACACAGCTACGCGCCAACTTTGAAAAAAATGAGATTGGTACTTGGTATTCGTTTAATAGAATGGTAGGTTATCCACTACAACAAAATAGACCTATAGTGACAAAGGTTTTAGTGACATAAATTTTTTTTATTAAATATAAGCCTTTATTGACATTTTTTAAAAAGTGTGTGTAAAAGCTTAAAATTCTGAGATTTAAAAAACTTTTTATGCGTAAAACGTGTCTTAAAAGGCAAAAAATATATCATTAGGCGTTTACCTGCTGAATTTCTACCTACACTTTTTAAGCGTAGGAGAAGCACATAAAAATTTTAGTGACACCTTTTTTATACTTTTCATGACACTTTTTCTACGTAGTGTCATTTTTTTTAACTTTTTGTGACACTTTTTTTCAGTGTCACTAAAAAACAATTTTTTTTAGTAATGATTTATGCATATATTTATATAACTCATTGTTTTATTCTATTGATAATATAGACACTAAGGGGGCTTTTGGTCCGCAGTATTTTTGAAAGGAATTGTAATTTGTCAAATGAATTGTAATTTAAAGAGTTGGAAAGAGTTGGAATGTGATGAGTTGGAATGTGTTGTAATTGTAATGTGTTGTAATTGTAATGAGTGGAATTGTAATTGATGTATTATGTCACTGTGTTTGGTTAGATCTCAAAGTAATGTAATTCAAAAAAATTTAAAAAATAAAAACTTAAAAAAATAAATAATAATAATAATAAATAATAAATAATTAATAATATAAATAATAATTAATAAATAATAATAATGATAATAATAATAATAATAATAAATTATTATTATTATTATTATTATTATTATTATTAGTTTTATGTTATCGGCTTGGTGTCCCCCTATTTTCTGTTCAGATGTCGTGCTCAGCCTGTTCCAGGGTCTTTGCTGGTGATATTTATGGGGACCATGCTGTATCTTGTGCTAGTATTATTGGTATTAAACATCGGCATAACATTGTACGTGATGTTCTTGTTGACATATGTTCTCGATCTGGGGTTTCGGCTCGTAAAGAGGTTGACATTGGACTTAGTGGTGAAAGGGACCAATCTTTACGTCCTGCTGATGTGTTGCTCTACTCGTGGGATGGAGGACTTGATGTATGTGTTGATTTGACTGGATCATCGCCCTTGAACGCAAACTGGTATGGTTGATTTCGTACCGGGTCGTGTGGTGATTGAAGCTGCACAACGTAAACGCGTCAAGTATGAGGCTAAGTGCGCAGGTATGGGATATGGGTTCCTCCCCTTCTCTTTCTCTTTTTTTGGGGAACTTGAAAAGGACGCCGTGACTTTGTTGAAGCGTATTCGAAAGTTTTCGATGACTCAAGACATTGGAGCACGTGCTGCTGCTCATATTTTTAGTAGGATTAGTTTTTCTATAGCTAGAGGAGTGGGAGCCCAATTAGTATCTCGGCTCCCTACTAACTTCTTGTAAATCCTATATATTTCTAATGAAGTGATGTTATAATAATAATAATAATAATAATAATAATAATAATAATAATAATAATAATAATAATAATATTTATTATTATTACTCCCTCCGTCCCTAAATAAGTGTCAACTATTGACTTTTAAAGTCTTCCTTTTTGAATATTGACCTTAAATTTTTTTACTTGTATTATGTAATACTTGATGCAAAATATATAAATGGATTAGATTTTAAATGAATTTTCATTGATATAATTTTTAATAAGTATTACATAACACAAATAAAATAATTTAAGGTCAAAGTTGAAAAGAAAAGACTTAAAAATTCAATACTGGACATTTATTTAGGGACGGAGGGATTATTATTATTATTATTATTATTATTATTATTATTATTATTATTATTATTATTATTATTATTATAAAGTTTTGAATTACAACGTAATTCAAAACTTTCCATTCAACTTCTTATGTAATCTGAATTCCCTCATTTGATGTAATTGTAATGACTGAATTATAATTACAACGTAAACCAAACAACATACGTAATGTAATATGAATTACAATTTCTTCAATTCTGCGAAACAAAAAGTGTACGTAATATAATCAAATTATAATTAAATCCAATTACGCCAGATTCCAGCGAACCAAACGCCCCTACGTAAAACATCCAAATCCGATATATATTTAGTGGAAAACGTGTTTTCAGATGTCACAAAGTCATGATGCATGTATGGCGTCGTGTCAGTGTCACTTGTATGAAAATAGGAGGACATGCAGAGTGTTTTTTTTCCTCTTTCAATAATTATTCATAAGTGTAATAATAAGATAATTTTTTAGATTTTAGCAAATAATTGACATATAGGCAATTTATTGCTTTTCGGAAAAAGTAACTATAGTTTTTTAAAATAGATATACTAAACAAGAAAATTATGAAACATCAATCTAGATATTCAATTCCAAGTTTTGAGAAGATTAGTATTAAGTTGTAGCTATAAGTCTTAATTAATTTATTTTATCCCTCCGTCCCAGTAAAGTGTCCTAATTTGAATATTCAAAGTCTTGTTTTTCAACTTTGACCGTAAATATTTTTGTTTGTGTTATATAATACTTGATGAAAAGTATACCCAATGAAAACACATCTAAAACTAAATCAATTCATATAACTTTCATCAAGTATTATATAACACAAGCAAAAATATTTACGGTCAAAGTTGAAAAACAAAGACTTTGAATATTTAAAGTAGGACACTTTTACTGGGACGGAGGGAGCTATAAGTCTTAATTAATTTCTTTTATAATAAAGGAAATTTTAGGAGTATTTGAGGGAAAAAAAAAAAAACAACTATGAAAAAGGTGTACAGTGACAAAGTGATGTATCATTCCTTTACCCTTTATTCATTTTCACATGCAAGAAATTTTGGTACGAAGCTTTCCCTAGAAATAAAGTCCTATTTAAAGAGTAATTCTCAGTTTCAAACGACACACAAAGATGTTGAAGCCCCAAATTCACAAACCACACTCGGTTAACAAAATACCACTCGGTTAACAAAATACCACTCGGTACACCATTGTCACTAGTCGTGCATCATTCGCCTCATTCTCCACTACCTCTCTTAGGACGTTATCTGTGCTGAAATGCTATCATAGATATTTTCACTATACCTCTAGTAACATAAAAGCCATTATGTCGGATTCTATAGGCAAGTCCATAACGAAAAAATGTGTCGTCACTGTTCAACCAACAATTAGTGGTGCGCTTACTGGTGTAACTGTGGGTCTTCTAGGAACCGTGGCTGATGGTATTTCTGATTTTTTAGGACGATCGTTTTTGTTGGAGCTTGTGTCTAGTGACCTTGATTGTGAGTATGCTCATAGTAGCCCCCTCCCCCTTCTTTGCTTTATTAATATTTCTAACCTTCTGTCTATAATTTTTTAAATACAACAAAATATAGGTTATCACATATATATGGTTATTCATACACAATTCAAATACTACCTTAAACCGTCCCAGTAAAAGTGTCCTACTTTAAATATTCAAAGTCTTTGTTTTTCAACTTTGACCGTAAATATTTTTGCTTGTGTTATATAATACTTGATGAAAGTTATATGAATTGATTTAGTTTTAGATGTGTTTTCATTGGGTATACTTTTCATCAAGTATTATATAACACAAACAAAAATATTTACGGTCAAAGTTGAAAAACAAGACTTTGAATATTCAAATTAGGACACTTTTACTGGGACGGAGGGAGTACTACTTTAAACTGTATAAAATATGCATGTTTGATTTTATGAGAATCACGTAAAGAGAGAGTCAAATATAGTTTGTACTTCATGAAATCAAAAGCATAATAATCCAATATAGAAGTGTAACAAGTTTAAACGTTGTTGCTTCTAACGTATAAGCACATACAAAACACCGTTTATAAATTAAAAACGAGATGCATGGCAAGGTATGAACAAAAAACAAATTTGATTTTTCATGAACACTTGATGTTAAAGTACATGTATAACCAAATCTATAGTGTAGTTATTGTAATTATATTTACTTTTAAACAAAAGAACAAACCCCGTGTCTAATGTGAGAAACGTTTTTTTCTAAGAACACGTGAAAGTGTGAATTTTTGTTACTACTGAATGGTTCATTCTTTGTACTACACGAACAAATAACCATTTTCACTGCATCGTCGTTAATTATTCAATTATCTATTTTTCACGTTCGTATGAAGCATCGGGAGAAGAGAAGGATACGGTGAAGGCGTATGCAATCTATTACGAGCTCGACAAAGAGAGTAATTTGTACAAATATCAGTGTGAGTTTGAGGTTCCTAATGATTTTGGAGAAATATGTGCCATATTAGTGCAGAATGAACATCATAAAGAAGCGTACTTCAAGAATATTGTTCTTGATGACATTCTCACCTTCACTTGTGATTCATGGGTTCACTCCAAATTTGATAATCCTGATAAAAGAATCTTCTTCGCTAACAAGGTAAGTTAAGTCTTAAATTACATTATTTTACCTTCTACTCGTATTTTATTTTCGTGCCAATTTGCAAATATCAAAGTGGAAGAAAGTTACGTTGATATTGGGTTCTAATTGATATTGGATGGAAGTTACGTTGATATTGCTCAAAAAATATTAGGTTCTAATTAAGAGTATAATTTTCTTACTGTTTTTACAAGGAGAAGTGAAAAAAATAATCCTTTTCAGATTTTATTTTCAAAATGACAGAAAATCAGGAAAATTACAGATACACTCGCTAAAACTTGCATATTTGCATATTTTCTCAAAACATGCTTAAACATCACTGTACATTATGCATTAAAAACTTGTATTTTAAAAAAAAATGACAAAATTAATCACTTTTCAGCTTTATTGCCAAAATGATTAAAAAATAATAAAAAAAAAAATTAAAATTAAAATTGACAGACTATTCAATTTTGTCACACATTTGCGATGTGTTAGTAATACGTCAGTTATGGATAACGCACTTTGAGTTTGAGTTTAGTGACAACTAAGAAGACGAGTCAGTAATAGTGACAAAATGTCAATTAAAACTAAAAGAATCGTAAATTAGCAACAACAAATAAAAATGGTTTGCTTATATAAAGTAATGGCATTATCATTTTAAAATGTAGGTATAACTAGTCACTTTTTTTTTGTTATGTAGCCATCTTTATTTTTTGTTTCTATGTATCCAGATTTTTAAATTTTGATTTTCCTAACAATTTTGTGACAATTTTACCTCTCGTGTGTTAATATGAGTGCGGTAAATTTTTGGGTAATTGTTACAAAATACACACAAAAATCAAAATATATAAGAGTGAATATTTGAAAACAAAAAATCAAAAAGCCTACACAAACTAAAAAAGTGACAAATTAACTAAATTTTATTGATCATGGGGCTTTGTGGTCTAGTGGTAGATGCTTAAGCAATTAAGCGTGCTCAAGTGAGAGTAGTACCGGGTTGGGTGACCGACCGGGAAGTCCTCACTTAGGGACCATAAGCTCTAATGATATCAACCAGCTGCCTTAGAAGCCTGGGCCCAGCCATGTGATGTCTTGACCAAACAAAGGACGCGAGTTCGAATCCGATCCGCAGCATGGTTGGGTATTGGGTGGAGGTATTTTACAGGCATCAAACCTTTGCTGGGTAGGGTTGATGGGTACCATTATAGTACACAGGGTTGAGGTGTCCCTGCCAATCTACACTTTTTGACCAACCAAACTAAATTTTATTGATGATTATCCCTAAAATAATAGCTATATGAATAAGTATCAAAGAGAATAAATCAACTAAAATGCATATATAATTTCGAATGCGGCCACTGATGGCCTCATAGTCATATGTGGAGTACTATTTAGCGTGTGTGATTTGTGGAACAGTCATATCTGCCATCTAAAACACCAGAAGGGATCAAGTTGTTAAGGCAAAAAGATCTCGAGTCTTTTCGAGGCAGCGGTGAAGGAGAGCGACAATCATTTGACAAGATATATGATTATGATACATATAATGATCTCGGTGATCCCGATACTGACTCGGATATGGCTCGTCCTGTTCTTGGTGGCAATGAACATCCTTTTCCTAGGCGTTGTCGAACTGGTCGTAAAATGACCTCCACAGGTACATGCACCTCATTTTATAATTTATAATGTTCATTATAGTGTAAGAGTATATTTGGTTTTTATGGTTAAAGCCATAAAATAGAAATGAACTTTTAAATTTGTCTACGAACTTTTTGTTTTAACAAACCAAACTTATTGTTTTGTGTAATAAAAATGTTACTAGATGAGTTACCGTGTCATTATCTAATTACTCCGTATTAAATTAAATGACTGAAATACCGTCTCTTATCTTTAATTAATGTTTATCGTCCCATAGAGAAACCAGATTCAGCCTTTGTATTTTTCTCAGTTTCAACCTAGTACACACAACTTCAACCACATTTTACCTACAATCAACATCTTTCTAAATAGATTTTCTTGGATTCTACCAAACCCACACATCATCTATATCAACATATTCATCCCTCCACGCACACTCAAAACCATTCTTTACACACATCGACCTCAGATATGAAGGATTCGACAGCGTTGGGTTATGAATTTAAGATTTGATAAATCGCAGTAGTTTTGGATCGCAGTAGTTTTGGTAAAAAAAAAAAATGATTTTTTCCTACTCCTTTTGGTAAAAAAAATGAAAATAGTTATTTGGCATCATTTTCCCTTAATATTTCATTGAGAAAAAGTTTAGGTTCTAAACTAGTCGGTTGTCACAAATATAATTACCTTATAAGCACTAAGCAGCTGCAAGAAAACTTATTATCTTATTGTCTATAGTTATTTTCATATATAGCAAACAACTGATCCTATTATAACATAACTTCAAACACTCTTTGGAACTACAGAACCCTGGTCGGAGTCAAGGACAACGCTCCCTTTTTATGTACCGAGAGACGAAGATTTTGCTGAGATAAAGCAGATTACATTTGGGGCAAGGACACTGTACTCCGTATTACATGGAGTCATACCAGCTTTAAGCTCGGTATTGAAAGATGAGGACAAGGGGTTTTCGTTATTTAGGGATATTGAGTTACTTTATGAGAAAGGTGTTGATATTGATCCCCCTGCTGACAGTGGACTTTTAAGTGCTTTACCAAGGCTTGTTAAAGATACCGCTAACACTACGAAAAATGTACTCCAATTCGAGACTCCTCGTATCAAACATAGTAAGCAAAATATCTAGATATCTCAATACTTAAATGTCGTCTGCAAGTGTGTTTTTATTCTTAGTTATTTTTTGTTTGTTAATGGTTGCAATGCCAGAGGATTCGTTTTCATGGTTTCGTGATGAGGAGTTTTGTCGACAAACACTTGCTGGTCTCAATCCATATAGCATACAGTTGGTCACGGTGTGTTCTACACGAACTTCTTGCATTATATTAAAAAACTTTGGCTGTGAATCAAGCACTCGTTAGAGGGTGTTTGATATTTCTCTTTTTATCTGCTTATTGCGCTTTCTTAAAATCTTATACGTAGGCTTTAGTGTTTGAATGTACATGCTTAATTATCTGCTATTTAAAAAAATCAATAAGTACTATAAACTAGGTAATCCCAAACACCCTCTTAGTATCTTCTGCTGAATCAGATGATTATGGAAATGCTTAATATGTCATTGAGTAGTTAGTTAATAGCTAGTGGTTGTTGGGAAAGAATAGAAGGATCAAATAAGCTAAATTGGTGATCTAAATATGTAGGAATGGCCATTGATGAGCAAACTAGACCCTGAAGTTTATGGACCAGCAGAATCAGCAATTACCAAAGAGACTGTTGAGGAACAGATCAAAGGTTTTATGACTCTTGAAGAGGTATTCATTTTAAAAATCATGTCATTATACCTTTTACTTATATTGTGATTACAAAATATGTTTAACCTTGTGTGTACCAATTTTCAGGCATTGGAACAAAAGAGGCTATTTTTGTTGGATTATCATGATTTGCTCTTACCTTATGTGAATAAAGTACGAGAAATTGAAGGGACAACTCTATACGGTTCAAGGACCTTAATGTTCCTCACATCTACGGGAACGTTGAGACCATTAGCCATTGAGTTGACTCGCCCACCAAACAATGGGAAACCACAGTGGAAGCATGTTTACACACCTTGTTGGGATGCTACTGGTGCCTGGCTCTGGAAGCTAGCCAAGGCTCATGTCCTTGCCCATGATTCCGGTTATCACGAGCTTGTCAGCCACTGGTTGGCTACATTCATATTACAAATTTTTATCATTTGTGGGTACAATTGACACTTTTGTTTTAATGCTTTTTCAACATTGCAGGCTACGGACTCATTGTGTTACTGAGCCTTATATAATTGCTACGAACCGCCAACTTAGCAAAATGCACCCTATACAGAGACTATTGTGTCCTCATCTACGATACACGATGCAGATTAATGGCTTAGCTCGACTTGCCCTCATTAATGCTGATGGCATTATTGAGTCATCTTTCTCTCCGCGAAAATATTCTATGCAACTTTCCTCTGATGCATATGCTCAAAAATGGCGTTTTGATCATGAGGCACTTCCTGCCGACCTAATCAGCAGGTAAATTCTTACAATTTGATGTCCAATTTGTATATTATTCATTAGGTGTGGTGACGGTTTTCTAATTATTGGTAATCGATAGGGGAATGGCTGTTGAAGATGAATGTGCACCACATGGTATAAAACTAACAATAGAAGACTATCCATTTGCAAACGATGGTCTGCTTCTCTGGGACGCTATTAAACAGTGGGCTACTGCTTATATCAACCATTACTACCCCCAAGCAAAACTTGTAGAATCTGATGAAGAGCTTCAAGCATGGTGGACTGAAATCCAAACGGTGGGGCATGGAGACAAAAAAGACGAACCATGGTGGCCACAACTTAAAACACAACAAGATTTAATTGGAGTTGTGTCAACGATAATGTGGGTATCATCTGGCCATCATTCAGCTGTCAACTTTGGTCAATACGATTTTGCTGGTTATTTCCCAAACAGACCAACTATAGCACGTACTAAAATGCCAAATGAAGATCCAACCACTGAAGAGTGGGAGGCCTTTATGAACAAGCCTGAGGACGTGTTATTAAATTGTTTCCCGACTCCGATTCAAGCTACCAAGATAATGGCAATTTTGGAAGTTTTATCAAGTCATTCACCAGATGAGGAGTACATTGGTACCTCCATGGAGGCTTCGTGGGAAGCAGAACCGGCTATAAAGTCTGCCTTTGAAGAGTTTAGTGGAAGGATAAAGAAACTGGATAATATCATAGACTCAAGAAACCGTGATCCCATTCTAAGGAACCGAACTGGAGCAGGGTTGGTTCCGTATCAGCTTCTTAAGCCGTTTTCTGAACACGGGGTGACTGGTAAAGGTGTTCCGTATAGCATCTCCATCTAATTACCACATTGAAAAAGGTAATCATTCTTAATATTATGCATTTCTAATAACTGTTAAGTTTGGTGTTAATTGATAAGATTAAAACCCTTCATGATCACTAATCAATGGCTATGTAGCATTTACATGCATGTAACAAAGCTACTCAATATATTATTGGTGCTAATTTTCTCTGGTAAATTGCCACAAAATATCCATTTTTTATTCATATAGAAGTTGAAAAGCGACAATAGTTTTCTATTGGGTTAGAACTAGGAATATAGTCGATATTGTGTATCCTAGCCTCGGATACGCAAGAAATTGGTGAACCAAATGGATGAAAACTTTGGATATCGTCTCAACTCGTTGCCATAATCTACAAAATGTAGCCCAAATCGAACTGCATAGCCACGATCCCATCCGAAGTTGTCTAATAATGACCACGCAAAGTAGCCTTTCACATTCACTCCTGCTGCACTACATTCATATAACAAACTCATGTCATTTCATTTTAAAACCAATCCTTGCACATCTTACTTCATGGTGTAATTTCTATAAATCGGGTAAAAAAGAGTTTACTTGATAGCTTGTAGAAGTTTTTGAAGATGACCAGCATAGTATTGGACTCGAAAATCATCTTGGAGGACTATTCGAAGTGATAACGAGGAATTGTTTGGCTCATCAACTCCTACAAAGCATCAACAAAATGTGTCGTTAAATTAAAATGCGTTACACTCATGTCTCTTTTTTTAGTAACTACCATGTACCGTTTTCTGTAATGTAAATCGGGGGGTTGTTGTAATTGGTCTTGATGTACAAGAGAAGATCGTGCAACCCTTGAGGGTATGATCGAAGCGACTCCGATCCGCCCTGTAAAATGAAGTTTGGTTGCTTCTCATTTTCATAAATTTGAAGTCCAAAATAAAACTCTGCATGTGAAAGTTATACCTTGGAACCAATTGCTACTCCATTCCTTTCATCTGTTGTAAATCAAACAATTTTCATCAAACTTAAAATAGATCGATGACCGAATAACTTAACATGTATGATACGCGATGAGTAATATAACGTACAAGTTAAATGAGCTTGAGAGTCAGAAGATCGAGTCATGTTGTCAGTGACGGCCTCAGAAACATGTTGCACATAATATGCTGTGTAGTAGTTTAATCCGATAAAATCAAATGAGTTCCTCAGATTGTATGATTCTTCTGCTGTGAATCGAGGTAGTC
>CP139506.1:393546751-393802204 GCA_021014915.2 Artemisia tridentata subsp. tridentata
CTTGTCTAAATTGGTAAATTTCTAGGATTACACCCAAATAGCCTTATATGTTATGTGTTATTAGCTAACTACACTGGTTAGTTAACCCCCGTATAAACCCTTTTGTTACTCTCATTTTTAGAGTAAGATACCCCTAGAAAAACACTCAGAGCCATTCCTTTCGTTTCTTACACCTTTGTTTAAAATGTTTCGTTACACCCTTACACCTTAGCCTACCCTGTAGATTAGAATCCGTGGTTGGTTAATTGCTTTAGGCAAAGTGTGTTTCCTTACATTACCTGTGTTCGCGTGCGTAATTCATTATCTATGGTTAGGTCGGGAAATTGCACAATGCAATTGGAGTGAAAGTAAATATTGTATATCTTTGAGTTTATTTTTCGTGTGTTTACTACTTTCACTATTACCGTTATTTCTGAAGTCATGAAAAGTATGGAAAAATTATCCAGAATTATTGTTTTGGTGATGTGGTGAAATTTTACACATCTATGTTTATGTTATTATGTAAAAAAAAAAAAAAAAAAAAAAAAAAATGAGAAAAGAAAAAGAAAAAAAGAAAGTTGGACGTTTGATTAAACCAACGATGTAAAGTTATGTAAGTGGTCGATATCACCACTAGTTGTTATATATCTATGGATTGAATGGGAATTGGCAGTTATGTGAACGCCAATTAAGGTTTATTCTTTGATTAAGATCTTGTTAAGTATAATTCGTGTCTACCTAAAGCATGTGTTTCAAGTGTTAAAGCGTGAGTTATTCAATGATATGAGTCTTATTCATGGGATGGTTGGGATAGTGATTAACCACACTTAGGATTTTAATTTATTTGTTTTGTTTATTTTTTATTTTACACCAATTTATATCCCAAATATTATCCATGCCCTGTATTATTCTTTATCCAACCAAACCTTTGATTTATTGAGATTAGGGATTTGAGCAATCTTAAGTATCGTAGTCGTGGATTCGGCTATGTATTTATGATTTTGTCGCCCTTTTTGATATATTATTATTGGTGAAGTTTGGACCTATCTTTAGCCTATTCGAGTTAAGGATTTGAGCAATTGAAAGTATCGTGTTCGTGGATTCGATCATGTATTTGTGATTTTGTCGCCTTTTCTGGAATTTGAGATCGATAGTGATTAAGAATAATTAACCCTTAGGCCTAAAAACCCTTTTTACCGCTTTAGACTTGTTATTCCTTGGCTTTAGTGGTGGAGATGTGTATACTTGCCAAGCTTAAGATAGAATATTCGTCGCGACTGGACAGTTAAACGATTAGATTTGCTTTTATCGAAATATTTTATTTTACTTCTAATTCGTTAAGTGTTTAGTTGTGTGATTATGACAAAAGACGAATACATGCTTAAATATAAAAATAAATCCTAATATCCTTTAGGATACATTTTCATAAGATTTAATTCTAAGGTTTACTTGGGGACAAGTAAAGTTCAAGTGGGGGGATATTTGATGAACTCAAATAAGTACATTTTATTACTATCATTTATCCTATTAATTTGACTTGTTTTACTATATTATGTATGAGGATTGATACTTAATCGTTTACTTTTGTAATTCTCAGGTAAAAACAAGCATTTGGTGAAACTTAGCGATTATGGACTAAAAACGGAGTAAAATGATCAAGATTGGAATTGGTTGTTGGAATGAAGAGAATGAAGACCACTGCCTGACTTTGAAGAATGCGCCGCATGGATTTATCCCATGCGCCGCATATGAAACTTTGGTCAACGAAGAATAACCAACTTATTCTACTCCAGATGCGCCGCATCTCACCTATAACATGCGCCGCATCACTATCAATATTTCACCAGATACGATCCAAGATACAAGAGGACATGCGCCGCATCCAAAGATGAAGTTACGCCGCATCTCCTGGCGGTGTACGAATATTCCTGAATATGATAATCTTGGACCCCACGCGAAGTTAAGTACATGCGCCGCATCTACTTACTATATGCGCCGCATCTTACCCTCAGACAGAAACTATAAATACCCCAAGACCAGACGAATTCGATGTGACATATATTATATACGAGACCGAAGACCAGAAACCTAGGACGAATTCAGTCAAGGCAGCAGCACAAGACACACCCAAATCAAAGATACAAGAGCTGTAAGAAGGTGATGCATGTGTTTAATTCATTAAGTAGTTTTGTTTTATTGTGTTAGTAAACTTTAATTCATCAAGATTGGTGGCTTGTGTAATGTGACAACGGAAAGATTGCACTCCCTTAAAACTGCTTTCTCATTAATTAAAGTTTATATGTTGATGTCATTGGTGACTTTTATTAGTGCATTGATAACCTCTGTGGCTAGCTGAGCGTTGATCGGGTCGTCATGCCTCTGCCCTCGCCTGTTTATTAGATGCCTATGTATTCTATGGTCTGTAGAAAAGTAGGAGAAAGATAAACGGGATAGTCATAAGTAATCATTAAGGGTTTACTCGCCGATAAGATTAGAACCAACGAGAAAGGATTTAATCTCGGTGCGTTGCATCGAACTATACACTTCATATAACACTAGCAATAAAACAAGTGACAAACTACTTATCATAAGGACAGCCCTCTTATTGTCTCGAGTATTTATCTGTGTACGTGTGTGCTACTTGCTGATTCGTGCCTATTGGTTTAGTTTATTATTTAATTGCAACCAAATCGTGCCAGTCTCTCAGGCTGAAACCCCCTTGCGTTAGATTAGGTTGTACAGCTAACTTAATATATTAAAATACTGATTAGAATAACTAGATAATACGTTCCACTCTTAGTGATCGACACTCTACTTACCATTATATTCATACTGACCGGGTACACTGCTCATTAGGTGTGTGTGTTATTGATAAGTCGGCTAAATATAAATTTAAAACTTGATTAGGCATTAAAACTGCTAAACCGCAACGACACACGCAGCACATCAGTAGCTTCATTTCCAATGTATGGAAGGAAAAGTTTTCAAACTGCTGCTTGAGCAGTGTCTTGTGGGTTTTCTTGGTGGCTTCATTTCCACCATAACTGGCAATAATAGCTTCAAACAATGACTTGGCATCCTTGAACTTGCTGAAGTTTAGAAGTTGATCATTGGGAATGGTCATCATCAGCATGCTTCTTGCCTTCAAGTCATTTTTCTTCTTTATTCTATCTTCTGTAGATGATGGCTTTGTCTGCAGAGTTGAAACCGCTTTTCCATCCACTGTTGATGTAGTGGTGGTAGGCTGGTAAGAGTTTCCATCTTCTATGATTTCCCAAAGTGCATAATCTTGCACTTGGAAATATTGCTCTATCCTCAGCCTCCACATCTCAAACTCATTCTGTTTGAGCATGGGAATCTTTGCAGCAACATTTGTCTGAATAGATTCAACATCCATTTCTTAAGCTTCTTCTTCTAAATCAATAGTATCAGCATGAGCTCTGATACCACTTGTTAGGATTGGACACACGGTTAAGGTGGTTAAACCTTTTGTTCTTTGTGTGTAATGATATATTGAGTGAATATGATTAAGTATGCGGAATCTACTTAATCACACTTAGAAGGTGATTTGTGTTGTGAAATGGAATGGTTGTGTTAGTTCTATGACAATGAACAATGAAAGATTAACAATGATTGAATATTATTAATGATAATAATACGAGTGATCTTGAATTATCACTAGGGTTACAACCTTGAATCTTAAGTTCTTACAACTTGTGATATTCTTGTGTTTGTTCTATGTCTTAACAGATATATGTTCTAATAATAACATATGCATGGACACACATAATATCGAGACTAAGATCTTCTTTCATAGTCCAAGAAGATCTTTACATATTGCTTAAAGTCTAGCCAACTTACTTGGTTAACTTATCTTGAGTGTGTCAGTACATAAGATACAACATGTATCTGTGTACACAACTTGTTAACTAAGCACATGGAGTAAGATATTATCTACCGTATATTGTTGACTTTAGTACACAAATATCCTTTCAATACTTATCCATCTAGCAGTCTTAACTCAACAGTATCAACTAGCTGTTGGAACTGTTAGTTATAACTTGAGCAGTCCTAAGATATATACCAGCAGTTGGAACTGTTAGAGTATTCTTCTCAGCAGTTGGAACTGTTAATACTTGTAATTCTTGAAACTTAATCTTCAGAACATTTAATTCCCAACAAAAGTTAACAGTAGAACCACCTTCATCTTCATCTACCTCTTCTGACTTACTAAAATTGGGAGATGACAAAAGTGCCACATTCCCAGAACTAGTACTGTAGTTTCCAGACGTCTTCAGACTTTGTTCAACAATTTTGAAATTGTTGTACAAATCATTGAGTTTCATAGTTTCAATGTATGGCTTATTCATCTAGACAACCACATGAGTATAGAATTCATCAGGTAGACTTCTTGAAAACTTCATGTTGAGATCTTCCTTGGCTATCTCAACTCCTAACACAGCTAACTGACTTACAAGCCTGTGCAATCTTGTGAACAATTTATCAAGAGATTCATTGCTGTTTGAGCTAAAGTTTTCAAAATTTTGTTTCAGCAATGTCTTCTGAGTTTTCTTGGTAGTTTCATTACCACCAAACCATGCACATATCTCTTCAAAAAGAGTTTTTGCATCAGGATACTTGCTAAAGGATAGCATCTGCTCACCAGGAATGGTCATAAGCAACAAATTTCTTTCCTTTTGATCATTCCTCTTCTGTATTCTTTTTTCATTGGTAACAGGTCCAGTATTTCTTTTTCTAACTGTTTTACCTTCAAGAATAGATTCTGTATAGCCTAGTGTAAAAGAATCACCATACAGAATAATATCCCAGAGAGCATAATCTTGAACCATGAAGTTTTGTTCAATCCTTAGCCTCCACAACTCAAACTCATTCTGTTTGATCATAGGCAACTTTGCAGCAATATTTGTAGCCTGAGTATTCTCCACGTCCATTTCTTCTTCTTCTTCTTCTAAATCAAATATATCAGCCTTGCTCTGATACCAATTGTGAGGATTCGATACACTTTAAGGATGTTAGTCCCTTGTAACTTGTGTATGTGATACTTTGAGTTAATATGGTTAAGTATACGGAATCTACTTAATCACACTTAGAAGGTTATTTGTTTATGGAAATGTAACAGTGATGCTTGTGTAATGAACAATGAAAGTTTAATACCAAACGATTCAATATTATTGAAAATAATACGAGTGATCTTCACTATCACTAGGGTTACAAAAACCTTGAATCTATATGTTTCTATGACTTATGATTTCTATGATAAGTTATGTTCTTTGTTCTTGACAGATATGTAATTTTAAGTTCATGCATCAAGTACTTATCTCTAAGCTAAGATCTTCCTTTTATAGTCCAAAGAAGATCTTTTACAATATTGTTAAGTCTTGTCGAACTACTTGCTAGCTTATGTTGAGTGTGACAGTAGCTAAGATACAACATGTATCTATGTTTACTTGTTTGACTGACTACAAATCAAAGATATTATCTACCGTATATACTTGACTTTTATACATAAATATCTTTTTAAACTTATCCAACCAGCCGTAGTATACGTGACACTTATCCATCCAGCAGTAGGAATCAGCAGTACCTTTGTTTGTACTAGCAGTACTAACTTCAGTTAGTACTGTTAGTTATAAATTGAGAAGTCTTCAGATATACACTAGCAGTTAGTACTGTTAGAGTAATCTTCTCAGCAGTACTAATCTTCAGAACATTTAATTCCCAACATTATTTCATATGTAATAATAAAAAAACATATGCCCTAACGTATAACGTGATGCTTTACTCATACACTCGGGATGCCTTAACGTGTCACGCGACACTCTAATTATACTAATAGATGCCATAAAATAAGTTGCTGATGCATTAAAATGTACACTAGTTACATAATGTATAATCATGAGGCATTAATCATACACACTTCAAGCGCTAACGTTTCATGAGATGCCCAAATCATAAACTCTCGATGCCCTTACTTTTTTATTTCATGCTCTAATCACACATGTTTTATGCCCTAAATTTGTCACTTCATGTACTAACCATACACTCCCGATGCGTTAATTTTTTAGTGTGATGCTTTAATCATTCTAACAAATATCACAACATTAATGTCCGATGCATTAATCAAACAAACAGATGCCAAAAATTTCATGCGATGCTCTGATAATACACAATGGATGCATCAATTTATCGCTCTAATCTAACAAAAATTATAAATTCCTTATACTGATGCACTTATACACTCAAATAAATGCTATAACATATTATATACACAGATGCAGTAAAATATAATTTTATACATACAAATTCATTAAATGTCATTCAATTCCGTAATAACACTAATTATTAAACAATTTTCACAATGATGCCCTCAAATAACATAAAAAATAAAAAATCTATAATTAAAAACTTACAATTGCCGGAATGCACTAAAATAACATAATGTTTACATTTGCCTCAATCATAAAAAATATACATAATTATAATATGTTTAAATCAACAAAATGATGAATATCCAAAATTAGGGCACTTACGATTTTGAAACTTCTTTTTCGTTAATTTTCTGATGATCGGAACGCAAAATTATGCATTCACGAGTGTTTTATCTAATTTTGCTTTGATTTTGATCGGTAATTGTCATAATTTGGGTTTTTTTATCGGTGTGTGTGTTTTAATAATGGAGTGGTGATGATAGAGACGGGGATGGTGGCGATAGAGATAATGAGTTTTTGATCAGGATTGAATGATCGGAGAGTGCGTTTTTTGTTACCAGTAAAATGGTGGCGATGGAGATATGGGTTCCGCCCTTATTTTTTTTTTCTTTTCATATTTACCCTGAAGTTTGAGACATTTGTAAAATTTACCCTATAACTTTTTTATCTAATTATACTTTTCTCTAGAACTGGACCCTATATATATATATATATATATATATATATATATATATATATATATATATATATATATATATATATATATATGTATATATATATATATATGGTAGGGATACAATGAGAAGGGTAGGGAAGGATTGTGGGAACGACATGTGTCATCCCCATGCCACATCATATGACATGTGTCACCTACCTCCACCCCACCCCCCCTTTCCGAAATTTTTTTTTCCAGCCAAAAAAAATTCCCGCCAAAATTTATACTGCATCACATTTATAAAGTTACTGCATCACGGTTATAAAGTTACTGCATCACAATTATGATTTTCTTCATCACGGTTATTGCATCATGGTTACTGCATCACAATTATGATTTTACTGCATCACGGTTATGATTTTACTGCATCACAATTATGATTTTACTGCATCACGGTTACTACATGCACTAAAATCATAATTTTGATGCAGTATAAATTTTGGCCCCCAAAAAAAAATTTTTTAGCGGGAAAAAAAATTTCCGGGGGGGGGGGGGGTGGGGGTGACACATGTTATATGATGTGGCATGATGATGTGGCAAGGTGACACATGTCACTCCCACAATCCTTCCTAGACTTTTCATTATAAGACCCCTTCTCATAATATCCCTTCTATATATATATATATATATATATATATATATATATATATATATATATATATATATATATATAGAGAGAGAGAGAGAGAGATAGACCGAGGATCAGCTGCGGATTTTTTTTTTCATGCGGATGTGCAGATGGATCTGGACCGCCCATTTCCAGATCTGATCTTGACTTTTGTAAAAAAAAGTCAAGATCTAACGCAACGATCATGGTTCCAATTGACCATTAAAATAAATTTTTTAATTTTTTTTCCTTTTGAGCGATCCTTAATATTTTTGTCTTCTTTACTTTTTTTATTTTTCATATTTTTCTTAGCCCTTCTTTTTTTGTGATTATGAGTCTTACCATGATATTAAGGATATTATGAAAGAGTTTTATGATAGTTACGGTGATATTATAAAACCAACGTGATATTAAGCTTTTTTACATGTAAAATGAACCGTGATATTAAAAACCCATGATAGTTACTGTAATATTATAAAACCAACGTGATATTAAGCTTTTTTACATGTAAAAATGAACTGTGATATTGAAAAAGTTACTTTGATATTAGTAAAAAACTTAATATCGTTGTTTTTTTTTATTGCGATATTAAAAAAATTTATGGTGATATTAAAAAAAATTCAAAAAAAAAGTATGAGTGTTAGAGCGATATTAAAAAAAACCATAGTATCATAATACCTTTTAACCATGAAAACGATTCTTTTTTGAATTTTTTTCAGCGATTCTTAATAATTTTTTGTCCTCTTTCTTTTTTTCATTTTTTCAGATTTTTTTGATTTTTTTGATTTTTTTTTTTTTTGTGAATGTTACTATGATATTAATCCTCACCATCCCTACTTAAAATCCAATCCGCACCGGATCCCTTCCCTATATATATATATATATATATATATATATATATATATATATATATATATATATATATATATATATATATATATATGAGGTTGGAAACCCGCGCGTTGCGGTGAGGTGTTTTGCTAAAGAAGTAGTTTAAGTTGCGGTTATTAAGTGTTGGAAACTGGAAATGCTAGCAACAATATTTTAACACTGCAATTGTATTATATGCAATGAATTTACGACGACAAAGAACAATCACAATATGAATCAATGTTCAGTAACCATGTAAACTTACAATAAATGGCTTACACATTCGAGGTAAAACGCAGTTTAGCAAGTATATAGTAACTCATATAGAGTTAACAGAACACTATACACATTATTAATAGTAAAAGTCGTTCTCTCTTTCATTCACACATTTTCACAAACACATGTTGCGTAGAAATTTAATCTTCTCGTATTAATGTTCATCTCTTGCAGCTCCTCTTCCTCATCTGCAACACCTTTTATGTTTTGCTTTTCATATTTGTTGCAGCTACAAATTGCATTAGCAGCTCCTTTCATATCTTCCTTGGCTTCCTTCTCCTCTCGTTCCTATCGACTTTCAAATTCATGATAATCAGTTTGCAAGTGATGCCGACAAACTGGGCAAGAATTATGCGCATTTTGCGTGCAATTATACGTAAAAACAACCCATTTAAACACATGGTTTTCCTATAGGTATCCTCTTATTTAACCCAGAACATATAATAGCAAAACCAAACTGAGCCGTTTATAAATAATGGTGCAAATGGTTTAAGTTAGGATTATACTGAAAATTTCTATCAAAACCTTCTCTTTTTGGTCTTATTGCATTATTCTTTTACAAAATAACAAATTCAAACAGTATGTCCTTATTTATAAACATAGCAGATAAATATGCAATCCCAAACGTCTTCTTAAGAAAACTTTGGAACAAACCAAAGGTTGTGCAGTTGTTATTCTGTTTTATTTGTATGTATATGATACTTTTGCAAATTGACTCAACAGGTTTGTCCCATTTATAAGATTATAGACTGATGGAAAACAACAAAGTAATAAGCTTAATGCATCGAGAGAATATAAATTATAAATCAATAACTTTTTGCTAAATAAGGGAAATGAATTATACCTGTAAACCATTTGTTTCGTTACTTGAATCCGCACTAACTTATTAAAAAAGCGTGCATCTAGCCAGCAAAACTTGCTTCCATAGTTTATCACCCGTATAATTCTTCCGGTTACTACTCGACATGGCTGCAAAGGCCACAAAATTAGCAATATTCTAATTGGATTGGATTTTTTTAATTATATATAAAGATAGGCAAGCAGTATGAATCTTATACGTTGATATAATTTCAATTCAGAAATTGATGGTCGGAACCTTTTCTTTGCACCTGTTATCATGTAGCAGCCAACATGAGACCTCAGACGCCTTCCCGTAACAATTTTTAAGTAAACAAATCAGGAAATTGATGGAATACTTGAGTTTTTTTTCAAACATTTGGTGCATCTATAAACTCACAGCCAAGACCTATAAACACACCTCCTTTTTCCCATCGTCAACCGCATTCCAACTCCTCATCTTTCATATTTCCTATTACAAAAGAATAAATCCATAACCAAAAAAACCCCTAATAAGCTCAAATAGTTATTTAATTCGTGGAAAAAGTATATAATACACATAATCAAAAAAAAAAAAAGGTTGAGTCTTTATAATAGTAAAAAAAGGATTAAACCTTGAAATAAGAGACAGTTAACAGCTTTCTTAGGTGTGTCAAATTTTTGGAACGTATATACTCAGGCACACTACTAATTAAACTTGCAGCAAAGAAAAAAAAACATTTCCGGTCTAGTACAATTTAGCATCTATCTGGTTTCAGTTTGGTTATTACTTTTAGGCCTACTACGCTTAAATTATTAGCTCAAAGTTAAATTCTACTTCATATGACATTTGCTAAACCCTTCGATATTCGGTACTAATATTCTCGAATTTTGGCATCTACATACTCAGGCATGCAACACAGTAACAATTACAGCATAATAAGATAGAAACCAATCGTAGTCAATACGCTATAGCCAAAATGTATTGTAGTATCTTGGATACGGATCATTTTACCATGGGATGCAAAGCAACAGTGCTGTATATAAGCCCAAGAACCATCGTTAATGATTGAATAATTAATTGCTAATTCATTTAGTGGTCTTATAGAAAAAAAAGAGCTTTACTAACCTCTTTCAAATTTGTTTTGGTCTGATATCAACAATCACGAACCTTTTTGTTGCCGAAGTCATAATGCTTCATTTATATCCGCACTTTGAACCTGCAACATTTGTGAATGCTTCCTTTACATCCACACTTCGAACCCGCAACATTTCTGAAAGTACTCATAAACAATGAATTATAAAAAAATCGATTAGAAGGTGGATAGATAACGCTTAAAAGAATCAGTATTGTTGGGCTAATTTGAAGTTGACTTAATAATATTTTAAGCATATACTGTTAATCCAAGGAATAAAAACATATTTTTTTTTATGTGTGACTTTAGTATGGCAAAAATTACCTGCAAAACGCAAATCCAAACACCCCCTTAGTAATCACTAATGATGATGCCAGGTTGTTTTTTAAAGTCAATCTCAATTATCCCAAGGCCATGAAAAATCCTTCAATTGGGGTTTTTGAAAACATCAATTTCTTTTCTTTTTTAGAGATGCTTACTTCTTTTAATTGGATGGAAATGTACTCGATAAAAGTAATTGTGAATCATCATTTGCATATTCAGTGGCCTCTGAATATAATGACTGTGTATCTAATTGATCTTCAGGCAGAAGACTTTGTAGACGTTTGATACTCGTTTTCGAAAACTTTATTTTAAACAGACGGTTCTACGGTTGCAGCGTGTTCATTCTGCCGATATACCACACATATATTAATTCCAAATTTTTTAAATTAAAAAAAAAGTAAAAAAAAATAAAAGAATACCTCATACCTGAATTTATGAATAACCAACCCCTAAAATTTAGTGTGCATAACTGCATTATGAGCAGTGGAAAATCACAACCTCTTTAGCCACTCCTCAAATCACGAACCGCCTGTTCTATGATTGCTTGATCAAGGTCTGCAAAATGCTGATATCTAAATATGTAACTGAAATGGTCATATCTAGGTTTTTTTTCTACAAAATAGGTCCAGTCAAAACATGCTTTTACCTTCATGATACGCATATTTCCATGGTTTTTTGCTTCTGGTCCCTTACTTCTCATCTTTCGTTAATAAAAGCAAACTGCAAAGACACACTTTCCTTGAATAAGATGTTACAGAACAAATTTTCGTCAATTACATACTTTGTATCACAAATCGAAGATGAGCAACTCTAAAACCATAAAAAACACGTAGACATTGCAACTTACTTAATGCGTGGACCGAGATTTATGAACACCATCCACAAACCATGAAACAATTGGAAACCCTTGCACCTCATATCTCTAGGCCAACTCACTCTCCTCTTGAGCATCAATTTTAACAGCCACCAGCTTCTCCTCCTCCCCCTTCAAATCCTCTCCCTTCATTTTCAGCTCACTTGCAGCCGCAAAACCATACTCGGGCGCCAATTCCCTTACAATACCCACACCAAGGCGTATAGTTTTCACTCACAATCTCCACTTCTAGAGTGAAGTGTAAGTCTCCTTGTCGTTTGAGCACACCATCTTTAAAGATCATTTTTTGAGCAGATCTAATCTGTCAAAGAATAATGGCACAACCGAGTTATGCTCCAATCTGATATCAACAGAAAAAGAATAATGGCGCAACCGAGTCAAGTTTAGTTTGAATGTAGTTGCTTAATCCATTTGGCATGTTACAAATTAACCACAAAACCCCATATAAGTGCTATTGTATATGGGAATTATTAATGTTCAGCCTAGTGTACGTTACTTAAAATCCTTATAAGAGACGGCGAGGGGAAGTACCTGTGATTTCTAACCTCCGAAGCATGTCCTGTAATAAGTTGGCCCGCCACGATACGACTGATCTCAGGTCTATTGAATCCGCTGAAACGCATCACAGCTGGTAGGTATATCTTTTATAAATCCATTATATTGATCTTTTTACAAGCAGTATCTTCCATCTCGTGTATCTCGACTCATAGGATGCTTTAATCCAATATTAGCAACATTGGTCTCTGAAATGCGCTTCACTTCTTTTTGTTTAACTATAGTGTAGACGGGTTGCAGGAAGTTAGTACACGTTAAAATTAATATCTAATTGCAAAGATACGTACCAGTGATGTTAATTGTGGTTACAGAATGGGTCACTCTTATTCTTTTGAGGGCGCAACAACTATTTCAGCACACATTTATGAACACTCACCATTTAGTGGATGGATCTCATAACTTAACCGCTATTTGTGAACCTGTTCTTTTTCATATTTATCTACAGTGTCTTGATTATTTAAGTCTAGTAGTTCCCAATACCTTAAGAAAAAAGAAAAGGAAAAAACACATAGTAAAGGCAAACAACTTAAATAGAATAAAAATGGCTCATAAAACAATTGAAATAAGCGTGTGTGGGTCATACTGGTTACATCATGGGTCGAAATTGTTTGAAAACTGGACAGTCAAAATGGATGGTGATCTTCCAAACATTGCCACAAACAACAGCAAGCAGAGATGATTTATGCACTATCTAATAAGTATCGCTTATATTCCAATAGTTCCTTTTTTTGTGACATATAGTAATCGGTATAAACAAAAATTTGAAGCACGTTCAATACATATGGATCGATTAGGGAATCAAGCGAGAAAAAATTGCTTGTAAGAAAGCTATACGTAGCGTCAGTACATTCCAACCATCCTTAAATAGACAATGAACAAACCCACAACACAAACCAAATAAAACGAAATTCACCCCATACGTATTTCTGCATATGGGCATAAGAGCGTATGGCCTGTTTTATATTTTTGCGAGAAACCAATAAAAACATAATGCATATTCGAGATCAGAACTATGGCAAACAGAAACCTGTTTTCTCGGCAGGAAAAAAGTGAATGTGATAATAAAATATCTATAGGTATGGCGTACAAATGGTAACATTTGATAGTGCTGGACCATTTGTACCATTTTTTCGATACAAACTTACCTGCACCTCTAACATGTTCTTTACACCCGAAAAATCACTGCACCCAAAAAGCCAAATTACACCAGGAAAAAAAAGTAGTCAACAGTTGTGAGAAGCGGACAATGATATTACTCTGAATTAGTAGATTTTCAATTGCATTTAACTGCCTATTTGCTCATTGGACTTTGATAGACCATTAAAAACTAAAGCATGTTATCAAAATTACCGTGGCCACTTCCTGGCCAGCTCATCAAAATCCTAAACACTACAAAACCGCTTATCTGTAACACCAAAACACAGTAAGCATAAAAATAGTTTCAATAAGCAATCTCAAAGACTTACATGACCAAAAATATAAAGTTAATGTATTATCGAAATAACATAATCACTAACCTCTTTGTTTCTAGCAATCTCTTCTTCGTCAAAAGATGAACCTGCTCATTTAATGTTCTCATGAACTCCTCTTAAAATTTTGGTGCGCACGTATCAGCATATAGCAATCTGTATTGGTTGAACTCCTAGTGCTCTTGCCGGCTGATGGAGCTGCATAAAAAATGTGAAAGAAATGGCCTACAGTAACAAAAAATGTCATTATTAAGGAGGCTGCACCAAACCATCGACTATAGGTATCCAAATTTTCAAAACATGCGCCATTTTCCTTTACATTGAATAAGGCAGAACACTATGGGTGCCAACTACAGTACTCAGCATAATTTCCTGTAGAAACTAAGAACGTGCTAAAGATAGTTTCTTGGATCGTTTTGAGCCTTAGGGTTCAACAATAACAATGATAATAACATGCAGCGGAATAATTAAAACATCAAAGTTATTGACACAGAGTTTCTTTTAACACTTTACGCCTCAATATTATTTGATCAAGATAATACGGTTAGACTAATCTTGTAACAGGAATCAAGAGATTCTTGAAGCGACAAACAACTAATCCTAGGCGTTTACATCTCACGCCCTAGGATACACACATACACCTTTATTGACTTCATTGTGGAAGACTTAATAATAATAACCTGTACCCTATGTCTCTTTATATATTAGAGACATTAGGGTTTACAAAGGATATTCCTAACATATTAAAAGATACTACGTAATCTTTTCTTTTATTGAAGGTTTCTTCCTTTGTCGTATTAAGTCCCTCTTGTTTCATTCTTGGTCCTTTTGTCTCATCAAATTAATAAACCCAACATTTCCCTTTTTTTTTACAAAGTCTAGTATAATCATATAAGTAGTTCAGATATCCCATTATTATTGAAACCAAATGAATAGAGATATATGGTCTAACACTACATGGCTTATTCACTGAGAAGCACAAAAATCTGGTCACACATGGAGAGAAATGGATATAAAAAAAAGCTAAACACCCCTAACAATTAAATTATCACATACGAAATCCCAATCCCAACCACCCCTAATTTCATAAGAATCCTAAAATTTAAACGAAACCCTAATTCTTATGAACCATTTCAGCAAAATCACTAAATTATAACGAAACCCTAATTCTTATGAACCACATATATAACAAATATAACAAAAACCCCAAATTTAAAAAAAATTAAAAAAATAAAAAAAAAAAAATTTTACCTTGTTTATGTTTCTCCGATTTGTGGATATGTGGAGGAAGCTGATATGCCCATAAAAAGAAGCTAATTGAAACATCCCTTTTGATGCAAGTTGAACTCCAAATGATTGATCTAAGTTGAACTCCAAATGACAGAGATGCGTGGATGTGTTTTGTGTTGGATAATGGGTGTCTGGAAGTTTCTTTGTGTTTTGTGGTTTGTGGTTATATAACACGAATAAAATATTAATTTCACTATTCATAGCACTGTTCACCCCCTCACAGGAAACTGTAGTTGCCAAAACACTGTGGCTTAAGTAGCCCAATGAATGTTATATGTATAGATAACGCTTAAAAAAATCAGTATTATTCGGCTAATTTGAAGTTGACTTAATATTATTTTTATCATATACTGTTAATCCAAGGAGTAAAAACAGATTTTATTTATTTATTTATTTATTTTATGTGTGACTTTAGTATGGCAAAAATTACCTGCAAAACGCAAATCCAAACGCCCTCTTAATAATCACTAATGATGATGCCAGGTTGTTTTTTAAAGTCAATCTCAATGATCCCAAG
Organism: Artemisia tridentata subsp. tridentata; assembly: GCA_021014915.2. Taxonomy (NCBI): domain Eukaryota; kingdom Viridiplantae; phylum Streptophyta; class Magnoliopsida; order Asterales; family Asteraceae; genus Artemisia; species Artemisia tridentata. Next base: position 393,562,410 of record CP139506.1, read on the forward strand.
GCCATGAATAATCCTTCAATTGGGTTTTTTAAAAACATCAATTTCTTTTCTTTTTTTTGAGATGCTTACTTCTTTTAATTGTATGCAAATGTACCCGATAAGAGTAATTGTGAATCATCATTTGCATATTCAGTGGCCTCTAAATATAATAAATGTGTATCTGATTGATCTTCAGGCAGAAGACTTTGTAGACGTTTGATACTCGTTTTCGAAAACTTTATTTTAAACAGACGGTTCTATAGTTGCAGTGTGTTCATTCTGCCTATATACCACACATATATTAATTCCAAATTTTTTAAATAAAATAAAAGTAAAAAAAAAAAAACTAAAAAAAGACTTCATATCTCAATTTATGAACAACCAACCCCTAAAATTTAGTCTTCATAACTCCATTATGGGCAGTGGAAAATCACAACCTCTTTAGCCACTCCTCAAATCACGAACCGCCTGTTCTATGATTGCTTGATCAAGGTCTCCAAAATGCTGATATCTAAGTATGTAACTGAAATGGTCATATCTATGTTTTTTTCTACAAAATAGGTCCAGTCAAAACATGCTTTTACCTTCACGATACGCATATTTCCATTGTTTTTTGCTTATGGTCCCTCACTTCTCATCTTTCGTTAATAAAAGCAGACTGCAAAGACACACTTTCCTTGATTAAGCTGTTACAGAACAAATTTTCGTCAGTTACATACTTTATATCACAAATCGAAGATGAGCAACTCTTAAACCGTAACAAACACGTAGACATTGCAACTTACTTAATGCGTGGACAGAGATTTATGAACACCATCCACAAACCATGAAACAATGGGAAACCCTTGCACCTCATATCTCTCAGTCAACTCACTCTCCTCTTAAGCATCAATTTTAACAACCACCAGCTTCTCCTCCTCCCCCTTCAAATCCTCTCCCTTCATTTTCAGCTCACTTGTAGCCGCAATAGCATACTCGGGCGCCAATTCCCTTAAAATACCCACACCAAGGCGTATAGTTTTCACTCACAATCTCCACTTCTAGAGTGAAGTGTGAGTCTCCTTGTTGTTTGAGCACACCATATTTAAAGATTATTTTTTGAGCTGATCTAATTTGTCAAAGAATAATGACACAACCGAGTTATGCTCCAATCTGATATCAACATAAAAAGAATAATAGCGCAACCGAGTCAAGTTTAGTTTGAATGTAGTTGCTTAATCCATTTGGCATGTTACAAATAAACCACAAAACCCCATATAAGTGCTATTGTATATGGGAATTATTAATGTTCAGCCTATTGTACGTTACTTAAAATCCTTATAAGAGATGGCGAGGGGAAGTACCTGTGATTTCAAACCTCCGAAGCATGTCCTGTAATAAGTTGGCCCGCCACGATATGGCTGATCTCAAGTCTATCGAATCCGCTAAAACGCATCATAGCCTGAGGTGTATCTTTTATAAATCCATTTTATTGGTCTTTTTGCAAGCAGTATCTTCCATCTCGTGTATCTCGACTCATAGGATGCTTTAATCCAATATTAGCAACAGTGGTCTTTGAAATGCGCTTCAATTCTTTTTGGTTAACTGTAGTGCAGACGGGTTGCAGGAAGTTAGTACACGTTAAAACTAATATCTGATTGCAAAGATACGTATCAGCGATGTTAATTGTGGTTACAGAATGGGTCACTCTTATTCTTTTGAGGGCGCAACAACTATTTCAGCACACATTTCTGAACACTCACCATTTGGTGGATGGATCTCATAACTTAACCGCCATTTTTGAACCTGTTCTTTTCCATATTTATCTACAATGTCTTGATTATTTAGGTCTTGTAGTTCGCAATAACTTAAGAAAAAAGAAAAGGAAAAAACACAAAGTAAAGGCAAACAACTTAAATAAAATAAAAATGGCTCATAAAACAATTGAAATAAGTGTGTGCGGGTCATACTGGTTACATCATGGGTCATAATTGTTTGAAAACTAGACAGTCAAAATGGATGGCGATCTTCCAAACATTGCCACAAACAATAGCAAGCAGAGATGATTTATGCACTATCTAATAAGTATCGCTTATATTCCAATAGTTCCTTTTTTTGTGACATATAGTAATCGGTATAAACAAAAATTTGAAGCACGTTCAATACATATGGATCGATTAGGGAATCAAGCGAGAAAAAATTGCTTGTAAGAAAGCTATACGTAGCGTCAGTACATTCCAACCATCCTTAAATAGACAATGAACAAACCCACAACACAAACCAAATAAAACGAAATTCACCCCATACGTATTTATGCATCTAGGCATAAGAGCGTATGGCCTGTTTTATATATTTACGAGAAACCAATAAAAACATAATGCATATTCGAGATCAGAACTATGGCAAACAGAAACCTGTTTTCTCAGCAGGAAAAAAGTGAATGTGATAATAAAATATCTATAGGTATGGCGTACAAATGGTAACATTTGATAGTGATGGACCATATGTACCATTTTTTCGCTACAAACTTACCTGCACCTCTAACTTGTTCCTTACACCCGAAAAATCACTGCACCCAAAAAGCCAAATTACACCTGCACCAAAAAAAAAAGAAAAAAAAAAATAAAAATAGTCAACAGTTGTGAGAAGCGGACAATGATATTACTCTGAATTAGTAGGTTTGCAATTGCATTTAACTGCCTATTTGCTCATTGGACTTTGATAGACCATTAAAAACTAAAGCATGTTATCAAAATTACCGTGGCCACTTCCTGGCCAGCGCATCAAAATCCTAAACACTACAAAACCGCTTATCTGTAACACCAAAACACAGTAAGCATAAAAATAGTTCAATAAGCAATCTCAAAGACTTACATGACCAAAAATATAAAGTTAATTTATTAACGAAATAACATAATGACTAACCTCTTTGTGTCTAGCAATCTCTTCATCGTCAAAAGATGAAACTGCTCATTTACTGTTCTCATGATCTCCTCTTGGAATTTTGGGGTGCGCGTATCTGCATATTGCAATCTGTATTGGTTGAACTCCTAGTGCTCTTGCCGGCTGATGGAGCTGCAAAAAAAACGTTAAAGAAATGGCCTGCATTAACAAAAAATGTCATTATTAAGGAGGCTGCACCAACTTCACCATCGACTGTAGGTATCCAAATTTTCAAAACATGCGCCATTTTCCTTTACACTGAATAAGGCAGAACACTATAGGTGCCAACTACAGTACTCAGCATAATTTCCCTTTTTTTTTACAAAGTATAGTATAATCATATAAGCAGTTCAGATATCCCATTATTATAGAAACCAAACGAACAGAGATATATGGTCTAACACTACATGGCTTATTCACTGAAAAGCACAAAAATCTGGTCAAACATGGAGAGAAATGGATGAAAAAAATAGCTAACATCCCCCAACAATTAAATTATCATATACGAAATCCCAATCCCAACCACCCCTAATTTCATAAGAACCCTAAAATATAAACGAAACCCTAATTCTTATGAACCATTTCAGCAAAATCACTAAATTAACACGAAACCGTAATTCTTATGAACCACATATAACAAATAAACAAAAACCCCAAATTAAAAAAAAAAAAAAAAAAAAAAAAAAAAAAAAAAAAAAAAAAAAAAACCCACCTAATTTTACCTTGTTTATGTTTCTCCGATTTGTGGATCTGTGGAGGAAGCAGATATGCCCATAAAAAGAAGCTAATCAAAACATCCCTTTTGATGCAAGTTGAACTCCAAATGATTGATCTAAGTTGAACTCCAAATGATAGAGATGCATGGATGTGTTTTGTGTTGGATAATGGGTGTCGGGAAGTTTCTTTGTGTTTTGTGGTTTGTGGTTATTTAACACGAATAAAATATTAATTTCACTATTTATATCACTGTTCACCCCGTCACAGGCAACTGCAGTTGCCAAAACACTGTGGCTTAAGTAGCCCAATGAATGTTATGTGTATATAATATATAACACTATATATATATATATATATATATATATATATATATATATATATATATATAGTTGCCAAAACACTGTGGCTTAAGTAGCCCAATGAATGTTATTTGTATATAATATATATATATATATATATATATATATATATATATATATATATATATATATATATATATATATATATATTAGGGACTGTGGATGCAATTTTTGCTAAACCACAGGGACCATTTATGTAATTTAACCTAAGGGACGGTGGATGCAATTTTCAAAAATTCACATGGTAAAATAGTCATTACAGGTTTTTAGTACTCACATAAAGACAATAGTGTCAACATTAGTACTCAGAAGAGTATTATATATATATATATATATATATATATATATATATATATATATATATATATATATATATATATATATATATATATATATATGTATATATATATATATTGCTACTCAGGAGAGTATTTTTGGACAAGTATGATGCTTTTTAAAGGTATTATCCCAAGTATTTTTAAACGAAACTAAACTCAATTACATTTAAAACGACGGGTGGCATGACGTCTAACGACTAACGGTTTTATTAGATATGATTTTTCGAACCTTTACAAAAATCTGAAAACCCTTTATTAAATAGTTGATGCAAGCATACGCCCATATGAAACATTTCATATGGCCGTATGGTCATATCATGAAATCTGCCAATACACTGTCAGGAGCATATGGCCATATGAAAAATCTCATATGGCCGTATGGGACCTGCAGAAACATTACACAATGAAATTATTTTTACACTTTACTCTTGTTAGGTCATAAAATTATCACACAAGTCGTAGATCCTAGAGAGAGAAAGTAAGAGAGCGAGAGAATGGATGGAACTTGTATAAGAATAATAAACTTTGATTAATCAAGAACCAACACCCTTCTCCAAGTGAGAAGGGGTATTTTTAGTCTTACATTATTAGTAGGCGTTGCCCTAATACTAGATATTAAAACAAGGCCACGACCCATAGGCCTTCTACATAGGCCAAACCTTAAAACAAACATAAAGGCCTTAATAGAAAAACAACCTATTACAAAAACTATAACCAAGACTTGATATTATGAAATGTGTTCCTAACAGTCTCCCCCTAAGGATTGGTCATCAAGGTTGCTTGACGTCTTCTTTGCTTCTTAGGCTTTGACGTCTATCGTATCTTTGTTCTTTGTTCTTGTTATGTGTGATATGGTAATGTCGTGATCTGTCTTTCACCAACGTCTTTAATCCTGACGTCTTTACATCTTTTCTACCATGCTCATACTTCTTCTGACTTTGATCTTTATACTCTAAGTAATTCTCATTCTTTAGCTTTGATCTTTGACTTTTGAACGTTTGCTTTGCTTTGATCTTTGTGTGAACTTTCTTTGTGATGTTAGTATGAGCATGACGGAAATGGTGATGGTGGAACTCCTGGTCTCCATAAATACCTGCAAGTAAAAAAATAGCAATAAATCATCCGGCACTTACAGGTTCGGACTTTGAGATCGTTAACAGCATAGTGTGAAAACTTTCTCTAATCCTTGTCAAGGTCGTTCCTGAATCGGATGCCCCCAAGAGGGCTTACACAGATACACCATAGTGTATCAACGATTCAGGGTGAGTCGCTGAAGTATATCGAGGTATCACTCCACGACTGTAGACCGTTTGGAACCACCGTGAACACTAAGCGTAACCCATAAGGGATTACCGAAGTGACCTGCTATAAGGGTTGTTTGATGTTGACCCTGGCAGGAATTTTCACTCAATCACTGAGAATCACAATTGTGAGTTCCCTCATGAATGTTCTTGGCAGATTACTAAGATTTGCGTAGGACTCTTGTTATTTATAACTGGTGTCCTTAATGTTGAACAACCAGTGTAGAAATATTAAGTATTCCTAAGAGATCTTTTGATGTATCTCGCGGCTTTAGACTCGAGTTAGTGCATTTTGGTTTTAGTCGTCGAAGGCATGGAGCAGAGTGCCTCCTTTTCAATATCAACTCTTCTCGGAGTGAAAGGTTGATAGATTATGAAGGGTTCTCCGTGAGAAATGAAACAAGTATCTTTTGGGAGACACTTGAGTGGCTAGAAGGTTTAGTGCAGTGCGTCACTGGGTCCATGACGTCTTAGTCTTCAATACCGGTGTCACCGTAGTAACATCCAGTAGCATATGAATTGAACACGGTTTCTGCCCTCAGGTTGAACATTTTGAGGGCTATTTTCTTTCACCCTTTCATTTACTTTTCTTTTTAATTCTTCAACCCCTTCTTTCTCCTTTCATTTTTTACTCCTTTTTTTCAATCATACCTAAGGACTTCTAGTTCTAAACTATTGGTATTGTCCATGGGTAGATCCCTCCGGTTCTAGCGGATCATAGGACATATTTCGTAACCTTAGTCACCTTATAACTCAATGACTATCCTATGTTGCCATAAACCACTTATTTGAAAATCTCTCAAAGTGTTTATGATTATAAAACATATTTTGTTAACACTTTGAGAGTTTTTCTTTTTCAAAAATACTCCCCCTTTACATTTGCTCATAAGTCTTTAACATAAATTTGCACATGTCGGGTGGAGTTAGTACTTTTGAATTGATTGATTTTCAGTGAATATGACCGATGCGAGACACGCTTACATCACTAGTTAGACTAGCTTGAAGTTATTACCCGTCCTGGTCATATTCAAAGAAAATCTCTCGAAATGGTACACTCTACTCAGACAAGTCCTATTCGAGACACGCTTACATCACTGGATGAACCAGCTTGAAATTATTACCCGTCCAGGACAAGTCCTTTCAATTAATGACATTTAATTTTTGTCAATTCGTGGGTAAAATCTGAGCTGAGCTCATGCGAGATTTCATACTTTTTGTTACCATATTTTAATCACATAATTATTCTCCCCCTCAAAAATAGCATATTGATGTTGTTTTTGGAAAACTTTTGATTAAAATAAGTTTTTTGAGGTTTACGGGAAGAATTCAACAAGAACTTTTGTTTTAGAACAAAGATTTATTTCAAGTACTCCCCCTCAACAAGTGAAATCACTTTTTGAGGCTTGAAACACGAGGGGGAATACTTGTTCTTTTGAGTAGAATTTTGAAAAACTTATCAAAATTTTGATTAATTCTACTCAAAAGTAAGAAGCTTTCACTCCTTATATTAGGATTGAGGCACTGAAGCGTACCTCAGGGTCCTTTCTTTACAAGTACGGGTTGTGCACTTATATATGTGCACAAGCCATAGTCATGCATAAATAATATTGAATGATGACAAACAAATGACAATTATACTAGTGATTTACTCCGGACGACGGAATGTAAGAATGTTAGGGTCCTTAGCTCTTCCCCCCACGTAGCTTTCCAATCTTCTCATTTGAACCCGATGCTTGAGCCTGTAGTCAATCCGTGCTAAGAACTTGACCGCCTGTTTCACATCGTTTCGGCTCCATGTCATGTGACGTAACCACCCTTGCTTCCGCCCTTCTGTGTGGTTTTCTAGAATGTGATCAAGGTCAGATCTAACTTGTATCAAAGTTTCATCACTGAACTTGTGAATGTATTCGTAGCCCATGAACTTTGGTCTTCCAGATCTGACGTACACTACTCTAAATGGTCTTTTGATGAAAGAATATAGCTTCATTTCAGCGATACCCGGAGGTCTAATATCAGGTTTGATGAGGTTCAGTTTCTTCTGGTAACATTCAACACCGAGGTAAACATCTTCGACTCTTGTCTTTATTACTATTCTTCGGATGTAAAGAAGTAGAGAGTTGATGATGTCATATTGAAGGCTGCCAGGGAGATGCTCAAGTTTTCCTTGTATCTTAAGCAAGTACATATCTTCAATATCGTTGAGATATAAATAAGGATAGTCTGCTTCATTGAACGAGTACTCCTTGTCATTATGTCTTCGAACCGTGATCTTAGTCAGAAAGTTATACCCATATTTTGATTCTGTTTCACCACTTTTGATGGAAAGGATCTTGTCTTTGTAGTTGACCTTGTGTTTTGAGGTAAACGTCAGTTTCCATTTGTAGAACCATTTGCGCATCTTAGGCCAGTGAAAGACTCCTAGAACAACTTCATCATTGTATTCTACAATTGAGGTGCTGAACAAGTCTCCAATCTGTTCTTCAAGTCCTTCTTGCACATAAGTAGCAGCCTTGAACTTGGTGAGAGATGTAGCATATCATTTTTCTGGATCTGTGTTCCCATATATCAGATACTCCAAGTCATTATTGAAGAAATATGCTTTAGGGATCTTGGGATTATGAGCTTGACCAATGAGAGGTAAGGGTTAAAAGTAGTCACGAAACTGGAATGTGTCAGTTTCACGAGAAGATCTTGCAACATCCCAACTAACATTCTCAGATAAGGCTGTTGCAACTTGTTCGAGATTGTATTCGAATTTCAGTTGAGAAGTAATCGATGTCTTGAATTGTGAGAAACCTAATTTTCGGATGTTGATAATGTCGGACAGTTGTAGTTTCTGGATCTTCATCACTTGCTTAAGTTTCTTTGTGAAATCCACAACTGAGCCTTCTGCAGGAACTTCATCTTCTGGAATATCGGGGTATACATCCACCATTTCTTCAAACCAATCAAACTTTTCAGCTGCGGGATCAATCCATTCAGGAACAGGCTGTAATGGTGCATCTGTAGGTGGTGCAGGAAAATCTTCAACTTTGCTGTGTGTGTAGTCATCGTGAGGTTCAGCATCATCAAATATTCCAGTATCTTGAGATACTAGTTCTTCTTCGCCAGTATGCTGAATGTTGGATGATTGTAGTCTAGTTGTAGGTCCAGTCATTCTTGTACGTTTTTCACTTGGCTTTGCTTGGTCGTCTTTTTCAGAATTGTCGCGATGACGTTTGCTTGACTTGACCTGTTTGCAAGGATCATCCTTCTTTTCAGCTTTCTTCATGGACTTGATCAAAGCTTTATGAAAATCACTTTCCTCTGGATCATTGACGATGGCTTCAAGCAATTGACCTTTGAGATCTGCGGAGGAAGGCTTTGATGGTTTAGTTTGAATATTAAGTGGTGTTGTTTGAATATGATGTGCAACTATTCCATCAAGCTTTCTCTTGACATATTCCTTCAGAAGAGATATAAGTGTTTCCTGAAGGTGTTTGCCGATCTCTTTTGGTAAGTTGTTTTTGAGGAAGTTTTCCATTGCTTGAGACACATCATATGACTTAAACTCATCGATGTCTTGTTGTTGCGTCTTTACTTGAGCTTGCAACGCACTGAGTTGTTCCTTAAGAGCCTGGAGTTCACTTGTTTCAGGTTGTTGGGGTGTACATTTTGGTGAGGGAGGCTTGGTTTTGGAGTGTTGATCAACAAATGATGGTATAATAGGTGGAGTAGGTATACATTCATCTCCTTTAAATTCGTCATCATCTTGATCATCATCGTCTTGGTTATCGTCATCCTTATCACTTTCACTGTCATTGTTTTCATCACTTTCATCATCTTTTTCTTTATCTTCATCATCTTCCTTTCAGTATCAGATTTTGAGGGTAAGTGAATGAGTTGGTCTGATTCTTCAGATTCACCCTCAGATTCACTCAGTGAAGCACTTTCTGATTTAGAAAACGTCTCTTTAGTTTCATCATCAGACTTAATCAAGGCTTCATCTTCACTAACCTTTGATCCGGACCCTTCACCTTTCTTTTTTAGCTTGAGTTTCTCAAGATCAGCCAAATATTTAGTTGTTTTCTTGTAGGGCTTTCCTGAGTTGTGCAATTTCTACTTCTTTTGTCTTTGGTGGTTGTAGGGTGTCATCAGGTTTGTCTTGAAGCATTAGAGATTTGCCTTTGCCCAGACCTTCATCATGTTTTTCCTTCTTAATCTTCATAATTCTTTTCCTTTCTTCCCTCAAGCTCGGTTTATCTTCTTCTTCTTCAGTAGATTCATCTCGGAGCATTGGTTTCCTTTTAGTTGCTCGAGAAACCTTCTTTGTTCTTGTAGTACCGGCTTTAATTCCTCTTCCTCTTGTCCCAGTTGTTCCCTTCACCGTTATCCCCACAGATTCTGCTTTCTCTGCTTCATCATACCTTGCCCTCACCGTCTCTGTAATTAATTCGTCTGGAATTCTGAGACCTTGTTTGGTGGTGTTGGTGGCATGAATTCTCACACGAGAAAGAACATGGTCCATCTGTTCAGTATGAGCTTTTTCAGTTGGGCGTTTGTCAATGTCTTGTTCTCTGGCCATGAAGTGAGCAATGAGAAGTTTGGTGAAGCGAGGGAAAGGAATCTTGTAGGTCTTGTTTTGGCCAAATTGACGAGCTTGATAGATCATCTCGGTCCAAATATACTTGGCATAGTCAAGATGAGCCAAGTTGATGACTCCCCAGAAAAACTACAGATGTTCAAGTCTGGGGTGCTCATGTCCAGTTTCCTTTCCCGTGATGCAGTGACTTAGAATGGTGTAGATTGTCAACCACGGTTGAGGAATATATCTTTTATCCACCTTGAAATGGGATGTGATCTCTTCAAAAGAATCTTCATAGCCAAGGTGTTTTAAGGACTTGACTATACGTTCAAAAGATGGATCATCTGCAAACTTTGTGTACTTGCCAAAAACAATTGGAGGAAGCCCAAGAACACTTCGAAGAAGATGAACATCAAACTTGATGAGTTTGGTGTCCAGAGTGATTTTCATGGTCTTGGTGTCCCGGCTGATGATAAAAGAGTGCCAGAACTGATTAAGGTAGATTTCTGGAACTGTAGCGGATCTTGTCTGAACATGTCTGCAAAAGTGTTTCTTCAGAATTTCCACCATGATCTGACAGGTAGGGTGGCATGGTAATGTCTCCAAATCTACTATGTAGTTGGATTCTCATATCTTTCTTTCATCTCCTTCTGGTATCAAGTCATTCCTTGCTATGGATGTTTGAGACATTTTGAACCTGATAAGCATAAACACCAACAAAGAAACACAATGGAAATTGCATATTTGTGTTAGTGTAAGTTATTCATTGCATGATCTACACATAAGTGATATGATGCACCATATAGAGGAACATGTATGATGATCATGAATAATTAGTGCACAATAAACAAACAACCATATAGGAGCAAACACAATTTTTTCACTTGACACATTTCTATATTTTGGAAAAAATTTACAATTCTGAAAAAACAGCTTACTCGAAGGAATAAGAGTCTTACTCGAAGAAAGTGTGTAAAACTTCCTTACTCAAAGGATTTAGAAAAATATTTGAAAAGAACATCCCCTTAATTGGATATAGCCATTTTCCTTACTCGGAAATTTTGAAACCCTCCTAACTCGGAGAAACTGCATTAAATCCTTACTTGAAGAAACTGCATACTTGCTTGAAGAGTTTGATAAAAAAAAATCTTCTAAGTCGAAGAATGTTTCCTTACTCGAAGAATTTAAGAAAAATTTCTTAGTCGAAGAAATTTTCCTTACTCGAAGATTGTAAGAAAAATTTCTTAGTCGAAGTAATTTTCCTTACTCGAAGAATGAAAGTAAAAATTTCTAAGTCGAAGAAATTTTTCATACTCGAAGAATATAAGAAAAATTTCTAAGTCGAAGAAATTTTCCTTACTCGAAGGATTTTATAAAAAATTTCTAAGTAGAAGAAATTAATCTCTTACTCGAAGAATTTCATAAAATTTTCTAAGTAAAGAAAATTTTTCTTCTAACTTGAAGACATTCATCCTTAGTCGAAGAAATTCATCCTTACTCAAAGGTTTTCATACTTAATCAAATTCTATGTTAGACTGATTCAGGGACCATGCAAGCATCAAATACCTTCCTAAACACATTCTAAACAACTCCTATTATTCAGAAATCTAAGCAAACAAACACATTGGTCACAAAAAATTATTATGCAACATGAAATTCTTCGACTTAGAGCATATGTTTGATTTAGGTTACAAGGCTTAAGGCGCATGATTTAGGGACCTATTTAAACATATCTAACTACTCAAAACACAAACACAACACTCCTAGTAGTAGCAGCAATACATACGACTACTTAAACCCCTAAAACATTCAATTTTCATACACAGATGTTACTTAACACAAATAAGCAGCAATAGAACAATCCTAGACATGAAATTAAGCTAAAGTACTATATTAATTATTCTAAAACCTAATACATGATAAATGTCCAATTTTGCTCCTTAAGCCCTAATTCTTCGATTAAGAAATTTAACCATAGGAATGATTCAAAAAATTTGGGCGAGTGATAATTATGCATAATTGAATGAGTATAACACTTACAACCGTGAAAGTAGAGAAGATCAAAAAAGCTTGTATGAATGTTTAAAAAATGGCGGTAAGTAGGTACGGTTTTTTGAGTTTGTGTGTTTTAAAATTTCTGAGTTAGTTACTTATATAGGGAATAGTTTGAAATTTTGTCAAGTTTAGTCCCTTAACCCGTATTTCCCATCAAACACAGTCCTTATGTTACAATCTTTTGACAATTGACAACAACAGTCCTTGAGGTTTGTTGTTGTTATATCCTTGGTCCAAATGTTTGTTAACTATTGTCATTTACATTTCTCCCTCTTAAACTAAAAAATACTTTTAAAACTTTTTCAAACATTTAGTTCAAGAGATCACGGAAATGTTGCACGATGAAGATTTTGATAAGAGTATGTAAAAATCATGATAAATAAAAAATTATCCCCCTCAAAGTATGTTCATGATCAAAAAATTGATTAAATGTGAATATCAAGAGCATATTTTGATTTGTTTTGAATTTTTCACACTGAAAAGAGATGAGATGGGTTTTTTTTTTTTTAAGAATAATTAAAAATAAAATTAAAAATCTTTTTGTGTTTTTGAATAAGATATTTACGAAAAAGTTTTGATGTTTGACTTCCTTAGTTGTGTTTAAGAAAAATTTTCAAATCATCTGGAGTCAAACACCTCATACCAATTTGGTGAACTAATTCCACAAATCTTGCATGGGGCAAGGCTTTGGTGAATAAGTCCGCTAATTGGTATTCAGTACCCACAAAATATAATTCAATTGTACCTTGTTCTACATGCTCTTTGATGAAATGATATCGAAGTGCGATTTGTTTTGACTTCGAATGTTGAACCGTGTTGCATGAGATGGCAATGGCACTCTTGGAGTCGCAGTACATGGGAATCTTGTTGAAAATGTAACCGTAGTCCATCAGCTGTGATCGCATCCAAATGATTTGAGCACAGAATGCTGACATGGCTACATATTCGGATTCTGTAGATGACAAGGAGGTGCAATCCTGCTTCTTTGACTGCCAAGATACAAGTTTGTCTCCTAGAAACTGCACTCCCCCAGATGTACTTTTGCGTATGTCTAAACATCCTGCATGATCAGCATCTGAAAAAGCTATTAGTTTAAAACCAGAATCCTTCGGATACCAGATCCCCAAATGGATGGTTCCCTTTATGTATCGAAGGATTCTTTTAACCTCAGAGAGGTATCTTTCAGTTGGTCGAGACTGATAACGGGAGCATAGGTATACAGCAAAAACTATATCTGGTCTGCTGGCTGTTAGATACATGAGTGACCCAATCATACTACGGTATTTTGAAGGGTCAACTGGTGTACCATGTAAATCAGCATCCAGCTTCGGGGATGATGCAGACATAGGTGTATTATAAGTGTCACAACTTGTCATGCCATGTTTCTTTAAAATCTCAAGAGCATACTTTGACTGATTTAGAAAAATACCAAGGGGGTATTGATGAACTTGAAGTCCTAAGAAGAACGTTAGTTCACCCATCATGGACATTTCAAAATTTTGTTTCATTAATCTTGCAAAAGCATTTGAGTACTTTTTATGTGTTGACCCAAAAATGATGTCATCAACATAAATTTGAACAATTAAGATGACCTCCCCGTGTTTTTGAATAAACAGTGTGGGATCAACTGATCCTTTGGTAAAGTGATTAGCAAGTAAGAATCCAGACAGTTTGTCGTACCATGCCCTCGGGGCTTGTTTAAGGCCATAAAGAGCTTTCTTGAGTCTGTACACATGATTAGGATGATTTGGATCGATGAAGCCCTCTGGTTGAGTGACATACACTTCTTCACGGAGTTGCCCATTCAGAAATGCATTTTTCACGTCCATTTGATAAATGGTGATGTTCTTGTGGGCAGCATACGCTAGAAACATGCGGACAGCTTCAAGTCTAGCCACTGGTGCAAAGGATTCTTCAAAGTCAATGCCTTCTTCTTGGCTGAAGCTTTTGGCAACCAGACGTGATTTGTTACGAATTACTGTTCCATCAGCATCAAGTTTGTTTTTCCAAATCCATTTAAGTCCGACAACATAGACTCCATCGGGTCTTTCTATCAATTCCCAGACTTCAAGACGTTTGAATTGATCAAGTTCTTCTTGCATAGACTCAATCCAATTGTCATAAGTCATTGCTTCTTTAATGTTCTTTGGTTCAGCTTGACTGACGGTAAGAGCATAAATGCATGTTTCATTATCCGTGTGAATTCGTTTTCGTGTCATAACTGGATTATCTGGATTGCCAATCACATTTACTAAGGGATGATCTTTTGTCCATTTGTGTGTTGAAGGGTAATGTTGAAAAAGAGTGTGCATATTAGACGGATCCAAGTTGCGTGTAGACGACTCAGCAATATCGGGAATGGTTGGAGCCGGAGCAAATGGATTAAAGAAGGCATTTCTGTCATAATTTGCAGGTGCGGGTACCTCTTGTTGTTGTAGATCTTCAGCTGCATTTTCAGTGTTGGAAGCGGTTTGTTCTTCTATTGATGGAGATTCAGTTGGAGGTGCATCTGCAGCAACTGTTGTTGTTGTAGTAGGTGTATCAGGTATTGGATTATGATCAGGTTGTGCAGCGGAAATTAGTGATACATCTGGTGCACGACATGCAAAAGAATCATCAAACAGTAGAGCAAACAAGGTTTCCAATTCCTTACGATTGAGGGAAAGTGGTGCAGCTGATTGATCTGAAAATTTTAGGTGGTTGGTTGGTCCTAAGCTGTTTTGCTCAGAAGCCATATCTGTAAGCTCATCGAAATTATAGTCTCCTAAATTTCTCTAGTGCGACGATTCCAGATTCGAAAACCTTTGGAGTTCTCACAATATCCAATGAAGATACCAATGTCAGCTTTGGCTTTGAGTTTTCCAAAATCATCACGATCATTATTTGGGTAACAAAGGGCACCAAATACATGAAAGTAATTTATATTCATTTTCAGTTGTGAACAATCTCATAAGGAGTTTTGTGATGCCGTTTGGTGCTCATGCAACGGTTTTCAGTGTAACATGCAGTTGAGACAGCTTCTGCCCATAGGTAATCAGGTAATTGAGCATTGATTAACATTGTTCTTGCAGCTTCCACTAACGTCCTGTATCTTTCGACAACCCCATTCTGTTATGGACTTCTTGCAATAGATGCTTGATGTTCAATTCCCACTTTCTCAAAATAATCTCGGAGAGTTTGATTCTTGAATTCAGTTCCATTGTCTGTTTTGACTTTTCTGACTGTATTACGCAGCTGAGCTTGAATTTTTGTGAGAAAGGTGATGATCATTGAAGGAGCTTGATCTTTGCTTCGGAGAAAGTAGACCCAAGTCCATCTGGAGTATATCATCGACAATTACCAAAATGTAGCGTTTTCCGTTTATCGTTTGAACACGCATAGGGCCACACAAATCCATATGAAGTAGTTAAAGAACGTAATCTGTACTGTGTTTTTTTGAAGGGAAATGTGCACGAGTACTTTTTTCTTGTTCACAAGCTGGACATAGGTGATCTTTTGCATACCAAAACCGTGGAAGACCATCGACTAGTTTGTGACGTGCAAGTTCAGTCATGGTTTTGAAATTCAGATGAGACAGTCATTTGTGCCATAACCAGGATTTTATCGAATGTGCTTTGGAGAGCAGACATATAGGAGAAGAAGCAGTCATATCAGACATTGAAATGGCATAAAGACTAGTTCCACGTTTGCCCGACATGAGATCATTTCCTTGTAAATCACGAACAAAACAAGTTTTCTCCCGAAATGCTACTTCCAAATCCCCATCACAAATTTGACCGACTGAGAAAAGGTTGTGACCAAGGCCTTCGACATAATAGACACGACTAATTTTGATGTTGCCATTGACGTAATCTCCATAGCACATGATAGCAGCAAAATGATCATTCCCGAATCTGACAGTACCGATGAACTTTGTAACAAAGTTTACAAAAAGTTTAAGATTGCCTGTCATATGTCGGGAACAGCCGCTATTAACAATCCATAGAAAAATTTGAACCACCTGCATCACACGAAGACGACGAAGATGGAGCGATGGTAACAGTAGAACCCGTTGGGTTAGTAACACAGTTATTAATCACTTTAGGTAGCCATGTAAAACTAGGTTTCCTTTGTAACCAACGTTGCCATGTCCAACTAATTTTAGCTTTCTTCTTAGTGAATTCGCTAGGTGATGGAATTGTCTTAGGAGTTATTTTTGCAACTATGGGTGTGTCTATGGTATCTTTAGAAACTACACTTGGCGGCTTTCCTAGCACAGATTTAGAAGCAATAGTAGGCCAAGAGGGAATGCCAGATGTACGTTTCTTATTACGAGATAAAAGAGATTTTGCAACACATTTTTAATGATCACCAGATAACATGCTTTTACGACAGAACACACAAGATGCATCAGCATTCAAAACATTCAAAGTCTTAGCATTCGTTACATCGATATTAGAATTACAAGTTTTTAATTTCGATTCTAAATCAGACGCAACATGCATTTCATTCAAATTCCTAAGGTGAACTTCTACTTCTTGGTCTTCTAGTGTTCCACTCCTACGTTGCCAGATCCTATTCTGCTTTTTGTTGCTCTTATGCTTAGATCTGCTAACGCTAGTAGGGATGACTATTCCTATAAAAGTGGAAGTATTCAAATTAGTAGTCTGAGGGGATGTTTGCCTAGGTGTTGTGTCCATTTTGTACATTCCTGGTGCAATCACATTTGTGTGAACAACTTTTCTTTTTCAAGTAAATTGAATTTTTTCTTTGAGTTCAATGATGATGTGATTCTTTTGTTGAATTTTTTAATCGACTTCTCTATTTAAGCGAACGGTTTCATTCCAATTTTGACAAACTTCATCGATGTCCTTTTCATATTTGAAAATTTGACTTTTTAAAATAACATTTTCATTTTCAAGATTCTTAACTTTTGATGTGTGACTGTTCTGAAAGGACATTGTTTCGTTTTGACTTTGCAATTTTAATTCAAAATCAATACTCTGAGATTGACACCATTGCAGCTTCTGATTAAGTTGAGAAATTTATTTTGAAATTTTACTTTGCACATCATCATTGAGTTTAATGATTCTCTCATTTTCTCTTTTTAAATTCACAATTTCATGTCTCAACGTTTCAGTGTCAGCAGTGTGATCATCAACAAGCATAGCATTACAAGACACATAAACCGAATTTGTTGATACAAAATTTGGGCGTTCCTTGATTCCGTACCAATCAGATCTTGATGAACTCAAATAAGTACATTTTATTACTATCATTTATCCTATTAATTTGACTTGTTTTACTATATTATGTATGAGGATTGATACTTAATCGTTTACTTTTGTAATTCTCAGGTAAAAACAAGCATTTGACTGCGGGACATAATGTGGCTCCCACGGTTATTACTAAATTGATCACTTAGGAATAACTTTTAGACATAAGTAATCATTAAGGGTTTACTCGCCGATAAGAATAGGACCAACGAGAAAGGGTTAACTACATACACTTCATATAAAGCTATCAATAAAACAAGTGACAATCTACTTAATCATAAGGACAGCCCTCTTATTGTCTCGAGTATCTATCTGTGTACGTGTGTGCTACTTGCTGATTCGTACCTATTGGTTTATTTTATTATTTAATTGCAAATAAACCGTGCCAGTCTCTCAGGCTGAAACCCCCTTGCGTTAGGATATTAAAATACTGATTAGAATAACTAGATAATACGTTCCACTCTTAGTGATCGACACTCTACTTACCATTATATTCATACTGACCGGGTACACTGCTCGTTAAGTGTGTGTGTTATTGATAAGTCGGCTAAATATAAATTTAAAACTTGAGTAGGCATTAAAACTGCTAAACCGCAACGACACATCACGCGCATCAAGTTTTTGGCGCCGCTGCCGGGGAGTGAATTGTTATTATCTGTTAATTTGATTAGTATTTTAATTAGGTTTTTCTTTTTATTAGATTAATTGCATCATTGTATTATTTTGCATATTTGTTGTATTGTGTGTTAATTGTTTTCTTTTATTTTTGTGTGTTTATTTTTGTTTGTGTGTTTAATTTTGTTTTTATTTTTCGTATTTTTCTGTTCTGCTATCGTTGTACTGTGCTAAATCAAACGATACGGCGCATCTGATCTCTCAGATACGGCGTATTGCGTTTAATTTTTTTTAAAATACAACGCGTTTAATTAATTCGATACGACGCATCTTTTCCCCAAGATACGGCGTATCTGTTTTTAATAAGAAATTTTTTCTAAGCGATAAAGTAATACGACGCGTCTGCTTTTGCAGATACGGCGTATCTGTTTTTAATAAAAAAAAAATTCTAAACGTTAACGCCATACGACGCATCTGCTTTAGCAGATACGGCGTATCTATTATTTTAATTAAAAACAGTTTGCGAATTATTAAACAGATACGGCGTATCGATCTCTATCGATACGGCGCATCTTACTGAATCAAAAATCTTGTATTTTTAAACGTAACGAAAATACGGCGCATTAACTTTCGTTAATACGACGCATTTAATTTTAATTAGATAAGCTGATTTTTGATTAATTAATTTGATACGGCGCATTCATATATTCTAAGCGGCGTATCTATTTTCTGAATAAAGTCTGATTAAATTTTAACGTATTAAGATACGGCGTATCCAACTATTTGGATACGGCGCATCGTCTGCAGATATCAGCAACTTTTATTCTTTTCTAATTTCCGAACGGAAAATATTCTGACTTACCCTTATACTAGGAAACTTTTACTTTGAAATCTTCTTGTTCTTAATTTTCAGGAACAATGTTCGATATTTTCCCAAACTGGTTCGGAAGACCTCAAAGAAACCTTACTATGGAAGAGTTTGCACTACTAATCGCTCAAGCCAATGAACAAGAACATCATGAAGCAAGGAACTTTATCACTGAATTCAAAGGCAGTCATGAGCTGTTACTAAAAGAACAAAACAATATGATCAATGGTTTGGCAATTGAAGTGCACCAATTGTCAACAGTGCTTAACAAGGTTCTTTTGGTAAGGCACGATCTGAAAGGAATTACAACCAGAGGCGGAAAGTCAACCTTTCAAATCGGAGAGACACCCGAGGATGACAGTACAAAAAAAATTTCCCCTGAATCTTTATCACCCGAGCAAGAGCAACCAAAAGAGACTGATCCAGAACCTGTAATTAGAAGAGAACCTTCTGTTGAATCTAAACGATCAACACCACCTTTCCCACATAGGGTAAGGAAAGAGAAAGAAGATGCCTATCAAAAGAAATTCCTGGAGAATCTCAAGCAGCTGCAACTAAGCATACCATTTATGGAAGCCCTAGTGCAAATGCCAAAATACGCCAAATATCTGAAAAGCTTGCTTACAAACAAGTCTAAACTCGAAGAGGCTTGCACCATAACAACGGGGAAAAGAAGCTCAGTGGCATTGCTCAATAAACTTCCGTCTAAAGAAAAAGATCCAGGGAGTTTCACTATTCCTTGTCAAATTAAAAATTTGCATATTGAAAATGCCTTAGCCGACCTAGGAGCTAGTATAAGTCTTATGCCCTCTTCTATGTATGATAAATTAGGTCTTGGTGAACCAAAACCTACTAGGATGTGCTTAGAACTAGCTGATAGGTCCATACAATACCCATTAGGAATAGCGGAAAATATATTGATAAAAGTTGATAAATTTGAATTACCTATCGACTTCGTTATCCTTGATATGCCTGAAAATTCTAGAACTCCTATAATATTAGGACGACCATTTTTAGCCACTGCTAGGGCCATGATTGATGTTTTTAATAAAAAAATAACTCTTACCATAGGAAAAGATGAGGTTGAGTTTAACATGGAACAATCTATGAGTAAAGATAATTCTGATGATGATGAATGCTATAACATCGATGTTTCTGATGACACGATTGATCAATTTACTCAGAGATTGTTAAAAAATAATTTGCTTGATTCTTTTCTGCTTAAAAATTTAGAAAACACAATTGCTATAGAAGATCAAGTAGATGAGAATACTGTTGATTATAATTTTGCTGCTGACTCTGCTGTATGTAACGCGATGCGGCGCATCGATAACCTCGATGCGGCGCATCTATCTGATGACAGCAGCGATATAATTAATGAACAGGTTTATTCCGCTAGTGTTACTGAAATTGATAATGTTAAACCTGTGCTTAAGGATCTTCCTTCTACTTTGGAATATGCTTATTTAAACGGAAATACTAATTCACCCGTTATTATTGCATCTGACTTAACGCCAAAAGAAAAAGAGTCTCTTTTGCAGGTACTATATAAACGAAGAGGAGCATTAGCGTGGAGTATGTCTGATATTAAGGGAATTAGCCCGTCATTTTGTACACATAAAATCCTTATGGAGGATGAATTCAAACCAACTATCCAACCTCAAAGGCGTTTGAATCCAAAAGTCCAAGATGTGGTGAAAAATGAAATTGTAAAATTGCTTGACTCCGGACTTATCTACCCAATTTCCGACAGCTCGTGGGTCAGTCCCATCCACGTTGTACCAAAAAAAGGAGGAATGACGGTAGTACTCAATGACGACAATGAGCTAATCCCTTCAAGGACTGTTACCGGATGGAGAGTTTGCATCGACTACCGCAAACTCAATGATGCTACGCGAAAAGATCACTTCCCTCTTCCATTTATTGATCAAATGTTAGAAAGACTATCAGGTTATGATTATTATTGTTTTTTAGATGGTTTTTCAGGTTTCTTCCAAATACCAATTGCCCCCGAGGATCAAGAAAAGACGACTTTCACCTGCCCTTATGGAACCTTCGCCTATAGAAGAATGCCGTTCGGACTATGCAACGCCCCTGCTACTTTCCAACGTTGTATGACGGCTATCTTCCATGATATGGTAGAAGACTTTATGGAAGTCTTCATGGACGACTTCTCGGTGTTCGGTAACTCATTTAGTGATTGTCTCTTTAAACTTGATAAAATGCTTGCTAGGTGTGAAGAAACTAACCTTGTTCTTAATTGGGAAAAATGTCACTTTATGGTTAGAGAGGGAATTGTGTTAGGACATAAGATTTCTGGGAAAGGTATAGAAGTCGATAAAGCTAAAATTGATGTAATTGCTAAACTACCTTACCCCACTAACGTAAAAGGCGTTAGAAGTTTTTTAGGGCACGCTGGATTTTATCGTAGATTCATAAAGGATTTTTCAAAAATATCTAGGCCTATGACCCAATTGTTGCTAAAGGATGCAAAGTTTGATTTTTCTGAAGATTGCAAAAAGGCATTTAATATACTTAAAGAAAAACTAACTTCTGCACCCATTATAATTTTGCCTGATTGGAATCTGCCTTTTGAACTAATGTGTGATGCTAGTGATTATGCTGTTGGAGCCGTACTTGGCCAAAAGATAGATAAGAAATTTAAGCCAATTTATTATGCTAGCAAAACATTGAATAATGCCCAAGAACACTACACCACCACGGAAAAAGAACTTTTAGCAGTAGTTTTTGCATTCGATAAATTTAGATCATATCTTATATTGTCAAAAACTATGGTTTACACTAACCATTCTGCTTTGAAGTATTTGTTCAATAAATAGGATGCCAAGCCAAGGCTTATTAGGTGGGTTTTATTGCTCCAAGGATTCGATATTGAAATTAAAGATAAAAAGGGTGCCGAGAATCTAGCTGCTGACCACTTATCTAGACTTGAAAACCCTGGTATGGAGGTGCTTGACGAAAGGGAAATAGCTGATGACTTTCCTGATGAACACCTTATGATGGTAGGAATTAAGAGCAATAATAATGGACCATGGTATGCCGACTTTATAAACTTTATTGTTGCAAATGAAATTCCAAAAGGGCTAACATCCGACGAGAAAAGAAGGTTTATAACTCGCGCTAACGAGTATATTTGGGATGAACCTTATGCCTTTAAATTATGTCCTGACAATATTATACGAAGATGCGTAGACGGTGATGACATCGCAGCAATATTGGCACATTGCCATTCAGGGCCAACAGGGGGACATCACGGTACAGTCATCACAAAAAGAAAGATCCTGGATGCGGGATTTTATTGGCCCACGATGTTGGAGGATGCGAAAGATTATATAAAAGGATGTGATGCGTGTCAACGATCCGGAAATATTACATCAAGAAACGAAATGCCGCAAAACTATATCCATGTATGTGAAGTTTTTGACATATGGGGATTAGACTTCATGGGACCGTTTCCTGAATCTAAAGGTAATAAATATATTTTGGTTGCTGTTGATTACGTATCAAAATGGGTCGAAGCGCAAGCATCTCCAACAAACGACAGCAAGGTAGTACTTAAATTTTTGCAAAGTTTGTTCTCTAGGTTTGGAATTCCTAAAGCATTGATTAGTGATAGGGGAACACACTTTTGTAATCACCATCTGGGAAAAGCCTTGCAAAAATATGGAGTATATCATAGGGTTTCCACCGCATACCATCCTCAATCAAATGGTCAAACTGAAGTAACCAATAGAGCTATAAAACGAATTCTTGAAAAAACGACTGGGTATAATCCTAAAGGGTGGTCTGACAAGTTAAATGATGCTTTATGGGCATTCCGTACAGCCTATAAGACACCAACGGGATGCACTCCATTTCGTCTTGTATACGGAAAAGCATGCCACCTACCGGTCGAAATTGAACAAAGTGCATATTGGGCTTTGACGAATTGTAATAGAGAAAACTTAAATCAAGATGGACGGGACCGTTCGTTGTCAAGAAAGTGTATCCATATGGAACTATTGAAATATGCGATAAAAATGGTTATATATTCAAAGTGAACGGGCAACGTGTGAAGAAATACTTTGATAATAAAATTGAGGATAATGAGAACGAGGTGGTGGAGTTTGAACCTGAAGTATTGGAATAAAGAGCTGAACGTGAGTCTAACTTGAAGACTCTGGAATAAAGACAAGTGCTTACCGGGAGACAACCCGGATTTATCTTTTATTATTCTGTTTTCTGTGTCGAGTCAGTCAGGCCCGCATGAGGATACGGCGCATCTCAATTCTGAGATGCGACGCATCTCCTGCAATGGTCATATCTTATTTTAATTTTTCTGCATTTTTATTTTCGACTTTAAAACTTTTTATCAGTTTATTTTTAATGCGGCGCATCCCTGGTTAAGGATGCGGCGCATCTTTATTCTGATCCGTATTTATTCCAGGCTCGATACGGCGTATCTTCTTCCATAAGATGCGGCGCATCGACTGACCTGATGATTTTCATTTTTAATTTTTAAGTTTTATTTTTCCTAACTACTAATGTATTATGCAAGTTTGAACCTTTCTTATCTTAGGTGTGTTTTAAAGTGTTGGTGGTATTATAGTTTCCTGGATTTCCTGTGGATACATCAAGTATTAAGCTTTAACGTTCTAATCCACAAGAAAGATGATTTTTGCTCTTATACTAATGGAGGATCATACCGAGCAAATCTCAGGGGAGTTTTTCTGTTCTAATTCTTTTATTTTCCAGTTTTTAACCTTTTATACAAACAATGAGGACGTTGTTTAACTTAAGTGGGGGATTGGAGAATTAGAACACTTAACATTTACTTGTCCTAAACTTTTTCAAAAATTATGCTTAAAATGTGCTTAATATATCAAACTTAAAAATTTTTTTTTAGCATGTTTTTGTTTAAGATCTAAGTTGCATAGCTGCACACATGACGTTATTTTCAAAAATTGTGATTTTTCAAAATTCACAAATCTATGAGTGTGCCGGTGACTTGTAAACTTTAGAACTTGGCTTGTATACTATTCGAGACCACCATAATGAGTATTATTTTATATAATTGGAATGACTTGTCTAAATTGGTAAAATTCTAGGATTACACCCAAATAGCCTTTATATGTTATGTGTTATTAACTAACTACACTGGTTAGTTAACCCCCGTATAAAACCTTTTGTTACTCTCATTTTTAGAGTAAGATACCCCTAGAAAAACACTCAGAGCCATTCCTTTCGTTTCTTACACCTATGTTTAAAATGTTTCGTTACACCATTACACCTTAGCCTACCTTGTAGATTAAAGTCCGTGGTTTGGTTAATTGCTATAGGCAAAGTGTGTTTCCTTACATTACCTGTGTTCGCGTGCGTAATTCATTATCTTTGGTTAGGTCGGGAAATTGCACAATGCAATTGGAGTGAAAGTAAATATTGTATATCTTTGAGTTTATTTTTCGTGTGTTTACTACTTTCACTATTACCATTATTTCTGAAGTTATGAAAAGTAAAAAAAAAAATATCCGGAAAGAAAGTTATAGTGATGTGGTGAAATTTTACACATCTATGTTTATGATTAAAGTAAAAAAAAAAAAAAAAAAAAAAAAAAAAAAAAAAAAAAAAAAAAAAAATTGAGAAAAGAAAAAGAAAAAGGGAGAGTTGGATGTTTGTTAAACCAACTTATGTAAAGTTATGTAAGTGGTCGATATCACCACTATTTGTTGTACTATATCTATGGATTGAATGGGAATTGGCAGTTATGGGAACGCCAATTAAGGTTTATTCTTTGATTAAGATCTTGTTGAGTATAATTCGTGTCTACCTAAAGCGTGTGTTTCAAGTGTTAAAGCGTGAGTTATTCGATGATATGAGTCTTATTCATGGGATGGTTGGGATAGTGATTAACCACACTTAGGATTTTAATTTATTTGTTTTGTTTATTTTTATTTTTACACCAATTTATATCCCAAATGTTAACCATACCCTGTATTATTCTTTATCCAACCAAACCTTTGATTTATTGAGATTGGGGATTTGAGCAATCTTAAGTATCGTAGTCGTGGATTCGGCTATGTATTTATGATTTTGTCGCCCTTTTTGATATATTATTATTGGTGAAGTTTGGACCTATCTTTAGCCTATTCGAGTTAAGGATTTGAGCAATTGCAAGTATCGTGTTCGTGGATTCGATCATGTATTTGTGATTTTGTCGCCTTTTCTGGAATTTGAGATCGATAGTAAATAAGAATAATTAACCCTTAAGCCTAAAAACCCTTTTTACCGCTTTAGACTTGTTATTCCTTAGCTTTAGTGGAGGAGATGTGTATACTTGCCAAGCTTATGATAGAATATTCGTCACGACTGGACAGTTAAACGATTAGATTTGCTTTTATCAACTTATTTTATTTTACTTCTAATTCGTTAAGTGTTTAGTTGTGTGATTATGAAATAAACGAATACATGCTTAAATATAAAAATAAATCCTAACATCTTTTAGGATACATTTTCATAAAAGGAATTCTAAGGTTTACTTGGGGACAAGTAAAGTTCAAGTGGGGGGATATTTGATGAACTCAAATAAGTACATTTTATTACTATCATTTATCCTATTAATTTGACTTGTTTTACTATATTATGTATGAGGATTGATACTTAATCGTTTACTTTTGTAATTCTCAGGTAAAAACAAGCATTTGGTGAAACTTAGTGATTTTGGACTGATTATGGAGCAAAACATGCATAAAGTTAAGAGTCTACTGAAATGAAGAAGATCAAGACTAATCTGCTCCAGATGCGCCACATCTCACTAATGACATGCGCCGCATCTCTATCAAGATATCACCAGATACGATCCAAGATACAAGAGGACATGCGCCGCATCTAATCATGGAGTTACGCCGCATCTTCTGGCGGTGTACGAATATTCCTGAATATTATAATCTTGGACCCCACGCGAAGTTAAGTACATGCGCCGCATCTACCTAGTAGATGCGCCGCATCTTCCCTCAGACAGAAACTATAAATACCCCGTAGACCAGACGAATTAAAGAGTTCCAAAGTTTTAAACCTAAGACCGAACAGGAGAAATCAAGGACGAATTCAGTCAAGGAGGCAGCACAAGACACACCCAAATCAAAGATACAAGAGCTGTAAGAAGGTGCTGCATGTGTTTAATTCATTAAGTAGTTTTGTTTTATTGTGTTAGCAAACTTTAATTCATCAGGATTGGTGGCTTGTGTAATGTGACAACGAAAGATTGCACTCCCTTTAATACTTGCTTTCCCATCAATTAAAGTTTATATGTTGATGTCTTTGGTTACTACTTATTAGTGCATTGATAACCTCTGTGTTTATTAGTGGCTTGCGGGCATTTGACTGCGGGACATAATGTGGCTCCCACGGTTATTACTAAATTGATCACTTAGGAATAACTTTTAGACATAAGTAATCATTAAGGGTTTACTCGCCGATAAGAATAGGACCAACGAGAAAGGGTTAACTACATACACTTCATATAAAGCTATCAATAAAACAAGTGACAATCTACTTAATCATAAGGACAGCCCTCTTATTGTCTCGAGTATCTATCTGTGTACGTGTGTGCTACTTGCTGATTCGTACCTATTGGTTTATTTTATTATTTAATTGCAAACAAACCGTGCCAGTCTCTCAGGCTGAAACCCCCTTGCGTTAGGATATTAAAATACTGATTAGAATAACTAGATAATACGTTCCACTCTTAGTGATCGACACTCTACTTACCATTATATTCATACTGACCGGGTACACTGCTCGTTAAGTGTGTGTGTTATTGATAAGTCGGCAAAATATAAATTTAAAACTTGAGTAGGCATTAAAACTGCTAAACCGCAACGACACATCACGCGCATCAGTACCAATCAGATCATAATGCTTGAGACCTGCGCACTAAGAAAACAAAAAGACACCGTTAGGCTTATCGTGGGATTGTCTCCCACGATTATCCTCTGGCGTGAGAGTAAGTAATCGGTTTTAGGGTTTATAGAAGAGTTAGGGTTGTAAGTCATACCTTTGTGAGGGCTGAGGTGCCCTCTATATATGGACACAAAATCCTTGTTGGTTTCGTGTTCCCCAATCTTCGGTCTATCCCGCATAGGGCGGTTAATTGATATATATCCCATAAATAGAAGATATACTATCAAAACCATAAATAACATTGGGCTTGGGCCATCGTGAGCCCAAACCGCTATCGTGATAGCCCATTCATGATGGGCTTGAGTCCATTCGTGATGGACATGAGTATGGGTCGGGTTCGTGACCCGAATACGGACTATACGTCATCATGTCCCCCCAGTCTAGTGTGCGCAATGCGAAATTGCGGATACTAGACTAACAATTGGAACTAAAAATATTCCTTGATGCGTAGCGGGGAAGTTTCAAGTATTTCCCGCCAAAATTAGCAAGTTAAACTAGTCCAAGTATCTTCTTCGAAATCGTGAGGGTGGGTGAAAAAGTGCTTTACCTTTTGGGTTCCCAACCATCCGATTGGAGCAAGTGGGGTACACATGTCATTCATCCACGAATATGTGTAACCCTATATAAACTTGAGCCGTCATTTCACTGTGGTTATCACAGTAAAAACCATCATTGTCTGCCATTGTTAAACCTTCAAGAAAGCGATCAAAAAATCAGCAGAAGCGAAGGTAATAGCGCGTGCGCTTATAAGGGTTATTGAAGTTTAATCATGGTTCTTCAATTGTCTGATATTAATTCCGATATATCTGAGGATGAACTTCGTCAGTTCACCTCAGACTATTACATCCCTCTCGCATTGCATCCGGTAGTTCCGGCTGCAAATGCGTCAATAGCGAATTTCCCGCAAGGGAAGGTGGGGGTTTATACGCGCTTCTTCGAATTTGCGAATCGGCGTGCGCCCATCTCCCTCTTTTTGTGA
The DNA here is from genome assembly GCA_021014915.2 of Artemisia tridentata subsp. tridentata. Lineage (NCBI taxonomy): Eukaryota > Viridiplantae > Streptophyta > Magnoliopsida > Asterales > Asteraceae > Artemisia > Artemisia tridentata. Next base: position 393,590,321 of record CP139506.1, read on the forward strand.
GATATTCTCAATCACTATCGCCTTCATATTTCCCAGCTGCACTGTATAGGTGCAGCAAAGATAACCAACTTCGAAGTGAATTGTCGCTTGTTAGGAATAGAACCCATAATTCATCTATTCCGCGCGTTTTACCACACGTCGTGGTCAAACGGGTGGGTTTCCTTCTCCAAGCGCGCAGGTCCGCTGCAGTGCTATACTGAGAAGTTAGATGCACTGAGGGATTGGAGAGAAAAATTCTTTTGGGTTGATAGTTCATTTTTCCCATCGATTTTTGAGTTCTATACTCGAGAATTATTACCAAGAGACGAGCGCCCCGACCCCGGGTTATACAATGTAGCTGATGCGGATACGATAAACACCAATCGTATACCAATCAAAGCGTATCCCGAAGAGTTTTTGGTGCACATGGGCATTAGCCGCAATTACTTTGGTAGTCCGGAAGAAGTGCCAACATTTCTGGCTGAAAATAGCCGGGGTGGGTGCTTGTCTCTCCCTTCCTCTTCGTTTAATAGCTGTAAGCGTTCTCCCTTTGTAGCTTATTAACACATTTTGTGTTTGTTGTTTGTTGCGCAGAGATGGATCTATTCCGCGTTGTGCATTTGGAGAAGCCAAAGCAGGTTATTGTGGGTGTGCGCCCTTTGAGAGATGGTGAGGAGCCCATTCTGCAGGCTACCGCAGGACGCACAATGGCGATCACGCAGGGGGAGCCAGAGGGGACAGATGAGACTGTGGAGATCCCCGCAGGTGTTACTATGGCAACTCCTCTGCGTAGCTTTTCCCCTTCTGGGTCGCAAATTCCTGTGGAGTTATTGCATGTAGACTCGTCGGGGAGTGCTATGGATGAGTCTGAGGAGGAAGACCAAGGTTTAAAGCGCAAGAGGTCGTCTGGTGATGATGGCGCAGGGACATCAAGTAAGCGCCCTGCTATTTTTGTCGAGCGACCAACTGAAGAGGATGCGTCATCGCATAAAACTCCTCCCCCCAAGTAAGTACTTGTACCTTTAGATCTTTAGTCCTTAATCCGCTAGTAGTACTATAGGGTAACGTTGTTATTTGCGTGTAGTACTGAGACTGATGTTGATGATGATGCGCATGTTGAGAATTCACCAACTAAGACTGATTTTGGGCCTGAGAGTCCAGTGGATGAGGAAAAATCTGCTGGAGATGCGCCAAGAAATAGCCTTCTAGAGGAGTTGGCGTTGGCTGCTGCGCACGAGGCTTCATTGGTTGCGCGGCTACAGGCTGAGTATGGTGGTGAGAGCAGCCTAGTTGCGCAGAAGGATAAGGAGATTGACCTTCTAAAGGCGCAGTTGGCTGATGCGCAGGCTGAATTGAGGGCATCTGCTATGTATGACCAGAAAGTTGCTGATGAGAGGATGTCGCTCATGGCCGAACTGAATAAAGAGCGCACTGGAGCAAAAGAGTACAAGGCCTCCTGCCTTTGGGCCTTGAGATATATGGAGCTGAACAAGGGGAAACTCATGTCTGACTTGGATGAATTCCGCAAGGCTGTGGAGAGTTTGCTGGAGAAACAGGAGAGCAAACTGCGCAAGCTCAGCATTGAGTATGATGAGGAGTTATATCCTCATCTGGTGTCAACCATAGCTGAGCGCAGGTGGCTTATCAGCCATGGTTTGCGCCTTGCCGCTTTGGGTACTTTGGAGTCGCAGGAGGTGACGGGGGTATTTGGGGAAGTTGTTGAGTGCGCGTTGGCACGTGGCCAAGCGCAGGCTGTAGAAAAGCTTGCCGAGAGCAATTTGTTGACCGTGCCTATTACTCAGGTACCAGGTTATAATGCCAACTCCTATGATGAGCTTGTCGCTGCCATGGAGAAGATGAAGCTTTTCGAGCTTCCTCATATTGCTCGCCTGGAGCGTGACCAGGATTTGCCTATCAGTGTGATTATGGAGGGGCTGACTTTGGCTAGGCACTCATCCGAGGATGCTGAGGCGCAGCTTGACTATTTTCTGAAGCCGGATGTGTCGCAGCCCTCGTGACATCCTCAACCCTTTTGCCCTTGAGAAAGAAATTCCATTGAAGGCGTCCTTAGAAGCTCATGAGATGAGACTTGCCAAGAAGAAGGGTCAGAAGGGGAAAGCTATTCTGTGTGGTCTTGGTGCGGCTCACATTCCTAGATCTGATGGGGTGCCCGTTAGCGTGCCAACGGTAGCACCCAAGGATGCTGAGTTGTTGCAGAGGCTTAAAGATGCTGGTTGTGTGGCGCGCCAAGCGGGTAGCTCAGGACTCAGGCGTACTCGTAGCATGTCTTGGTAGTTTTGGTGTGGTGGTTTTTTGTGGTATGTCCACTTTTTGTTGTACATATGCGTGTTGGATGTGTACTTTTGATGAACTTGTTATCCATAATGAAGCGTTGGTTTTGAAAAATACAATTGTATGCATATTGTATCAAATTTGATTGTGATTATGACGTTTGTACTTAGTTATTTTTTCTTTGCGTAAAAGATGTCTAAGAATCAAACCGCTTGCATAAACACATTTAGAAAAGTTACAAGGATTTATAATCACTTATATCCTTATCGTGTATGAAATTTATGACATAGTCGTGTATGACATGATTGTATATAACATAATCGTGTATGAAATTTACAAGTTGTTGTGTATCCATCGTGGGGTGCACAAGTGTATGGATTGCAGCGTGCTACTAATACCATATTAAGGGGTTAATTATCTTAACTCCTAATTTGTTAAACGCGCACAGTGTGCATTGATGTGTATCCGTCGTGGGGTACGCATTGAACTTACTCCAACTTCTTGAGAATAAGGTGTTTAACAAGGATGCGTGATCTGGTGTTGATAGGTTTGCAACCCTCTTACTCAACGAGTCATTTAGTAGGTTTACTCATCCTTTTACCATCGTGGGTTTTTAATTGGTGCATGCACGCCATGTAGGCAAAAGATAATATAACAAACAGTATTGAGACATAAATTATATGTAAGCAATAAAGTAAAGTGTGTTACGGAGTTAGCTAGAAACCGCAACATTTTATTAATACTTGCAAGTTTTTGTAAAAAAAAAATAAAAACATTTGTCTAAATGAAATGAAAATGTAAATACACGGATATTTATTGAGCACTTACTAAAGTGTGTAGGTGTCCATGTATTGGGTCGTAACCCTTCCTAAAGATAGCATCTCTTGAGATTGCAGATATTCCATGTGCGTTGTAGCTCACGGCCTTCCATGTCATGCAGCTTATACGCGCCTTGTCCTAGTGCTTCAATGACCTCATAGGGTCCTTCCCACTTTGGTCCAAGTTTACCTGTATCTTCTGCGTGGCTTGCATCATTAGCGCGGTACACAAAGTCGCCTGGTCTGAATGAGGTGCTTCGAACTTTAGCATCGTAGTATCCCTTCATCTTTGACTTGGTTTTTGCCTCTCGTATAGCTGCGCGCTCGCGCCTTTCTTCCAACAGGTCCAAATCTATCCGTCGTTCGTCGTCATTGGTCGCGACATTAATTTTCGCGGTGCGGATAGTTGGCATTCCAATTTCAGCTGGTATGACAGCTTCTGTCCCGTAGACAAGGGAAAAAGGAGTGTCTCCATTGCTAACTTTGATTGTTGTGTGGTGCGCCCATAAGACATGCGACAATTCGTCCACCCATCTTCCTTTGTGTTTGTCTAGGCGCGCTTTGATTCCTTCGCCTAGACTACGATTTGCGCGCTCAACTAAACCATTGGTTTGCGGGTGTTTTACTGATGCGAAGTGTTGTATGATGTGTAACTCTGCGCACCATTCTTTGAAGGGGTTATCACGGAATTGTTTTCCGTTGTACGAAACAATCTCCCCAGGTAATCCAAAGCGGCATACTATATTTTCCCAAACAAAGCGTTTTACTTGATTACCTGTGATTGTCGCTACTGCCTTCGCTTCAATCCATTTAGTGAAGTAGTCTATTGCAACAATAAGGAATTTAAGTTCTCCCGCTGCGACAGGGAAGGGGCCCGCAATGTCAATACCCCACTTATAGAATGGCCATGGAGAAGTGATAGGTGTTAGCTCTTGTTGTGGTCTGCGCGGGATGGGTCTATGAACTTGGCAGTCGTTGCATTTCTTTATCACATCGCGCGCATCACGGTGCATAGTAGGCCAATAGTATCCTGAGCGCAATGCTCGCGCTACGACGGACCGTGGTCCTGAATGCATACTGCATGAACCAGCGTGGATCTCTCGGAGTACGTAATCTGCTTGAAGAGGTCCAACGCACCGAAGCCATGGTTGTAGGAATGAGCGCCGATATAGGATACCATCTCTAAGTTCGAACCTCTGCGCTGTGCGCCGTATCCGTCTAGCGTCCTTCTGCTCATCGGGCAATTTGCCCTTGCTTATAAATTCGATAATAGGGGTCATCCACGTAGGATTCTCTTCCTCTATTACCGTGGATATCTCCATCTCTAAGATGGATTTGTTCTTTAGGATCTCCACTAAAACTTGTTTTAACAGGTGTGCGAAGCTAGTAGATGCGATCTTGCTTAGCGCATCCGCTTTCTTATTTTCACCTCTAGGAATTTGCTTAATGGTAAACCTGTCAAAGCCTTGTATTAGCGATTTGGTCTTGTCGAGGTATTGGACCATGCTATCCTCTTTAGCCACATATTCGCCCAACACATGGTTGGCTACCAATTGGGAGTCCACATTTGCTTCTAGGTTACGTACACCCATTCGATTTGCAATGCGTAATCTAGCGATTAGGGCTTCATATTCTGCCTCGTTGTTCGTGGCTGTAAATTCAAAACGCAGTGCGTAAGTGAATTCCATTCCTTCTGGATTAGTGAGGATAAGGCCAGCGCCCGATCCATCCACACATGAAGATCCATCTGTGAACAAGTGATGAAGCGAAAAGTGTACCGCTTTTAAGGGGTCATTTAAGCCCGAAATCGTATTTATTTGATCAAATATTGCCCTAAATCGTTCCTTTTGTCATTTTAGGTACTTTTGAGGAGAAATCTGGAAAAGGAGGCATTTTGGACGTTTTTGGAGCATTAAAGTGAAGAAAACGGCAAAGTCTCAAGAATCGGCTAAAAGTTACTCTTGACGGCGTCACAATTAACATGGGACGGCGTCATGCCTTGGCAAGAAAAGTTGGATGTGAAATTTACTCATGACGGGCCAGTGAGTTTGCATGAGAATTCTGACGGCGTCACGCTTTAACTAAATCAAGGGCGTCACGGCTTAAATCATAAGGGGACGGCGTCACGTTCATGATCCGACGGCGTCAAGCCTTGATAAGCCAGAATGGATTTTTGAAGAGCTAAAGAGGGACGGCGTCAAGATGGTCATCCGGGAACCCTAAAAGCGGCGAGGTGACGGCGTCACAATGCATAAGGTGACGCCGTCAGATGTCAAAGTCTATATATAGTTTTCTAATTTTTTGTCATGAAGGGAGAGCTTAGTGTGTGGAATTTTGGGATAAAACCCTAAGACGATTTTAGCTACTTTTTCAGGGCTTTTTGCCTTGAGATCTTCCATGTTTCATTGAAAGATAAGTTATCAATTAATCATTCAATATGTCTATGTGTTGTTTGATTCTATCTTATGCTTGTCTTTTGTTTAACATGTTAGGCTAATTTTATCTTGTGTTTGCTTAGATCTAATGAAACCTAGCTATTGATTATTGGTTGTTAGTGTGTTGTTAGTTGTATTGGATGATTGTTTATCTATGTTAGGCTTAAGAAAACTGGCTAACTTCCTATTCGGTAACTTGCTTGAACGTCTTAAGAAACATGAACCAAACGCGTACTAAAGGTTTTTATGGTTGTATTTAATGCACAAGCGAATTCTAGTGATCCCATGTTAGGAGCTTCCTAGCCGGCTCGACATAGGAGTGAAGTAGGAGCTTGTAGAGTTTGGGGAAGTAAGTACGCCACCCCACGAATGGTATTAAGGAATACACCCGTCATCCACGCGACTAATACACACTAATTAACCGGTAAAAGATAGTTAGGGAGTAAGGAAATCTAAGTAAACACATTTCTCTACACATAAGTTTCTCACCACTTTTCATTTTTGTTATTTTATTTTATTTGCATTTGTAGTAATTTGGGTTAGTTGACTAGCAACTAATTCCGCCCACTCCTTCAAAACCCGAGATTTTACTTGCTTTTATAAAATATAAAAACATAAAAAGAATCTTCCTCAACCCTTAGACCTAATTAGAGTAGCCTTTCACACCTAACGAACACTATTCCCTGTGGAGAACGATCAATCCCCCGTACTTACCACTACACTATACTACATCGGTCAGGTACACTGCCTGGTGGGGTTGTAAGCCTCTTGAGATCCCTCGAGAGGTAAAACCTGTTGTAAGGTTGCAAAACCCACGCATCAAGTTTTTGGCGCCGTTGCCGGGGAATAGTTATTGTTTAGGGTGAATTTTTATTTCTATTAGGTCTACTCACTAGATTCCTTTCTAGTGAGATTTTTATTTTATTTTTCTAGGTTTTCTTTAGTCTATCTATTTTCTTCGTGTCTTTGTTCGTAACCATTACCGTCCGACATCATGGAAGATGGTAATATCCTTAACCCACACAACCCACCACCACAACAACCACCACCACCTCCTAGAGCCCGTACTTTAGGAGAGTATTCCCGTCCTAGCCACCACGGCTATCGAAACAGCATTGAGCTCACACAAGCAGCCAATATCACACCCTTGCGATCCGACACCATCCGGTTGGTGCAAAGCGGATGCGCATTCCATGGACTTCGTTCTGAAGATCCTAATCAACATCTCAAGGACTTTCTTAAAATCGTTGATTCTATAGACCTTGATGTTGCCACTCGAGAGACGACCCGATTGCGTCTCTTCCAATTCTCTCTGCGGGACCAAGCTAGTCAGTGGCTAGAACGTCAACCCGCAGGATCCATCACCTCTTGGGATGATCTCACCACTCGTTTCCTTGCTCAGTTTTTCCCACCGGGGAGAACTACCAAGCTAAGGAAGGATATCTTGATGTTTGAACAACGTCGAGGCGAAACCCTCTACGGGGCATGGATTCGATTCAAGGACTTACTTCAAAAAGTCCCTCATCATGGCATAAATCTATGGCTTCAAATCCAAATCTTCTATGACCATGTTGATTACCACACCAAGCGTGCCATCGATCGAGCCGCCGGGGGCAGATTGCGCGACAAAAGCGCCGAGGAATCATGGGAGATCATTGATGAGCTTGCATCCGACGATGATGAACTGTGGCAAGTCTCCCACGACGTGCGCTCGGCAGTCATGACATATTCTTCGCCCGATACAGCCAATCAAATCACTGAGGAAAGCGTTAGTGAACTTGAGAAAAGGGTTGCATATCTTATGGAAAAGCAAAAGAGACCCTTAAGTCCACAAAAAGCAACAATTAACTCAGTCTTAAGCGTTAAGCAAATACCATTGTCCGAATCACCCCGTAGGGAAAATACTAAACCCTTCCATAAGCACGCTCCACCCAACTCACCACCTCAGGAACTCAGTCCAACATTCGAAGCTCGAATGAGAGAGTACATGTCGAAACACTCCGAACGGTTGGCTAAATTTGAGGAAGCCGTCTACAAACAAAAGGAGGAAATGGAAGAGAAAATGGCGGAGATGATGAATCTTTTGAAAGAATACACAAATACTAAAGCCCCTGAAAAAGTGTTGGTGAGGAATGACGCTGATGTTCCTAACACTGAATTTGTCAAGGCCACCTCCGTCGTCCAAGAGGGCGGAAATGATGGAAGAGGAAAATCCATAACTATGGAAGTTAACAAAATTGACCTCATCCCACTTAATAAGGGAAACACCAATGCTTACAAATGCGATTCCGACAAGGGAGAGGAGGCGCCCTCTGAGGAGCGCCAATTGGTTGAACCGCCAGTGTCACAACAAGTGAAGCATTACTTGAAGCACGAAATAAACAAGGAGACCATAAACGATTGGGTGAGAAACTATCGACGTACTCATCTACCCAACAAGGAGTCCAAGAAGGTGGAACCGGATGACAAATCTGACACATTACCCGGTGGGCAATTGTATGAATGCCTCATAGGACAAAAGTTAGTGGAAAAGCAGAAATTCTACGGGGTCTTTGAAATACCATGCAGCATTGGAAAACATAAGTATCTGGATGCGATAGCTGACCAAGGTTCCGACGTAAATTTGATGCCTTTATCCGTTTATGTCCAGTTAACCGATGAGTTGCCATCCATCACCCATACTAAACTCTCCTTTGCGAAACATTCTTATGAGTACCCGTTAGGAATTGCAGAAGATGTATTGGTCAACGTTGCCGGATTCCTGTATCCGGTCGACTTCATGATCATTGAGAGAAATGATATGAATATGCCAATAATCCTTGGGGCACCCTTTCTCGCTACCACTAGAGCACAAATCAATTACGAAAATAGCACCATCCAAATGAAGAAGGGGAAGAAAACAATAAACTTCCCAACGATCCCACGACATATACGAGATGTTGCTCTGCAGAAGAAGATGGAGGCTAACCCCAATATAATCCGTGGTAATGTTCGAGAGAAAATTCTTGCATGGGAGGCGAGGATTAAGAGTTATATGGAAAATGAGATTAGAGAATGTAAAGGTGGAAATTACAATTACATTGAGGCTGATGAGCAAACCAATAACCCCGTTGAATTTACAAAAGGGGACTTAGTGCTCCTAAGGCATTCAGCAACTGAAGCACCTACTAATGAACCAAGTCCCTGGTGGTACGGACCATTCATAATTAAAAGTTTACACCAAGATGGGATAGTAAGCTTGACCAGCAAAGGAGGAGGTGAAGTGACCGCGAATGTCGAGCGATTGAGACACCACCACCCTGATAACAAGGATCATATCTATCAGGGATACGTCATTATGAATGATGGGATCACGTAATGTACGTGACTTTGAGTCTAGCTACAAGACTCGTTAATAAAGAAAAGCGCTTCTTGGGAGGCAACCCAAGCTTTATTTATTTTATTTGCTTTGTGTGTTCATTTGTTTGTGTGTTTGTTTTATTTGTTTCGTATGTGTGTGTAATTTTTATTCTTATTGATTCATGTTAAAAACTAAATTGTGAAAATGCTTTATTTTGTTTTTAACTTCGTCTTAACTACATATAAAGGTATTTTGCAAAAGATAAGTGTAAGGGAAATCTAAATCGGTTTATTAGAACACAAATGAACATGAATCATAATAATATTAAATTAACATACATATTAGTATTTGTTTGAGTCAAATGCTTGTATCGAGTCATAATGATGTTTTGCAGAATTTCCAGGAAGTAAGGTAAAGGTTTTTCCAGAAATTTTCCGGAAACTTAAAATGAAAATTTTTGTCAGGTCATTTCTGACGGCGTCAGGGGTTATAACCTGACGGCGTCAGATTTAATTTCCAGAAATTTTTGAAAATTTTGTTTTCATAAAAAGTTTTTATTAAAATCTCCAACTTATAATCTCCAGGAATCTGCAAAGTTATCATTCCACAAGCATTATATCCTTATATATAGATTTTATCCCGCCGATGTTATGCAGGTTTTCGTGTTTGTTTTCTCAGGTTCAACAGGTTATTTTGGACAAGGAAATGTTTTGAATCAAGCTTATGGCGATGCATTAGTCATGGAGCTTCAACATTCTCTTTGGAGGAAGATTTAACCGTGTAATTTCATTATCCAACGAGCGAATCAGGGGAGTATTTGATTTCATTCTTTTACTTTATGCTTTTACATTTGTCATTTGAACATTGGGGACAATGTTCATCTTAAGTGTAAGGGGAGGGTAAAAGTACGATTTTTGAGAATACAATTGCGCTTGATTTTTGTTTGTTTAATAGTAGATGTGTAATAAAACTGAGAGAAATACTTGTTAAGGTAATTTTAGTGCCAAATTTAAAATTTTTTACAACATATAGGAGTGAAACTTTGATCTTAATGAGCGTCTCATGGATAGGAGTTATATGACTAGCACAAAAACCGTACCACTAAAAAATTTTCCACCCCCAAATATGTGAGGTTCGCCCCTAGAATCGGTAGGAAAAGCATTTATGCTATGATGTGTGTACCGGTAGCACTTAGATTCTAGAACTTGCGTTAGGACCATTCCGAGGCCACAAGTGAGACTACATTCGTGTAGTTAGATTTACTACATGATAAGAGGCATTAGGATTAACCCATGTTTTACACCTGTGTTTTTGTTATAATTACATTGGCTACATTGGTCAAGTAATTCTCCCACACCCTTTGCGTTGTACTCATTTTTAGTACACGATACCCCTAGTACACCCCTCAGAGCCTATCTTTTCGTTTCGACCTTTAAGCATTTTACTTAAAGGAAGAATTTGTTACACCCCACTTAAATGTACACCCAAATCGCCTTAGCCTACCTTGTATGCACTCATCTTTAGTGCATTATTGTTACAACATTTGTTTAAACCCAAGTTAATTATCTAGTTGATTACATGGTTGCTAAGTCGAGTCATATCCTTGTACATATTGTTTTGGGACGATTGGGACTCATGGGTAAAGTACTAGTGTAATGGAGTAATGGGGAAGAACATCATTTATTACCCCCATATGTGCTAAATGTTTTAAAAGTACTCCAAGTTTTTCAATTATCTTAATTCGAGTCATTAGATTAGTATTTGTAAAGTTATGTAAAAGTTCAAGTGTAAGGGGATGCAATGCCCCTATGATGTATTATTTTGGATGGTAGGGTAAAAGTGTATGCAAAAAAAAAAAAAAAAAAAAAAATCAAGAAAAATACAAAAAAATGAGAAAAAAAAGAAAAATAGAAAAAACATACGGACTACCATCCCGTTTCATTTTATGTTTATTTTATGTTTATGTTTTGTTATTTTCTTTCATTAGCTTAAGATCGAGTCTAGTCTTGGCTTAGCAACGTTGTATAGTACATGTGATTGATCAAGATCTTTAACTCGCCACCAGTAAAATATCCTTTATCCAACAAAACCGTGTTTTCCTTTTCCCTACACCTAACGTTATAACCCATTTAAAAGCCCTCTTTGATAGTTTATCTTAGGTGCTTACGCCTAGTGGAGGAGGTTTTCGATCCTTTCCCAAGCCTATGGTAATCTATTTGCTATGACAGGTAGTGAGAGATATTTTCCGTTTTCATTTATGAGATTTATTTTGATGACACTTGAGAGATGTGAGTATCTAAACACTACTTGTGAGGTGCTAGTATGTAATCTCCGTGCTTATTATGATTGAAGTGGAACGATTATTTGTTGTAATTACTTTTATGTTTGCATTAAATGACCCCTAACTTGTATTTTGATTAGAATAAAAGCGCATTTGCTTGAGGACAAGCAAATCTCAAGTGTAAGGGTATTTGATGAAGCGAAAAGTGTACCGCTTTTAAGGGGTCATTTAAGCCCGAAATCGTATTTATTTGATCAAATATTGCCCTAAATCGTTCCTTTTGTCATTTTAGGTACTTTTGAGGAGAAATCTGGAAAAGGAGGCATTTTGGACGTTTTTGGAGCATTAAAGTGAAGAAAACGGCAAAGTCTCAAGAATCGGCTAAAAGTTACTCTTGACGGCGTCACAATTAACATGGGACGGCGTCATGCCTTGGCAAGAAAAGTTGGATGTGAAATTTACTCATGACGGGCCAGTGAGTTTGCATGAGAATTCTGACGGCGTCACGCTTTAACTAAATCAAGGGCGTCACGGCTTAAATCATAAGGGGACGGCGTCACGTTCATGATCCGACGGCGTCAAGCCTTGATAAGCCAGAATGGATTTTTGAAGAGCTAAAGAGGGACGGCGTCAAGATGGTCATCCGGGAACCCTAAAAGCGGCGAGGTGACGGCGTCACAATGCATAAGGTGACGCCGTCAGATGTCAAAGTCTATATATAGTTTTCTAATTTTTTGTCATGAAGGGAGAGCTTAGTGTGTGGAATTTTGGGATAAAACCCTAAGACGATTTTAGCTACTTTTTCAGGGCTTTTTGCCTTGAGATCTTCCATGTTTCATTGAAAGATAAGTTATCAATTAATCATTCAATATGTCTATGTGTTGTTTGATTCTATCTTATGCTTGTCTTTTGTTTAACATGTTAGGCTAATTTTATCTTGTGTTTGCTTAGATCTAATGAAACCTAGCTATTGATTATTGGTTGTTAGTGTGTTGTTAGTTGTATTGGATGATTGTTTATCTATGTTAGGCTTAAGAAAACTGGCTAACTTCCTATTCGGTAACTTGCTTGAACGTCTTAAGAAACATGAACCAAACGCGTACTAAAGGTTTTTATGGTTGTATTTAATGCACAAGCGAATTCTAGTGATCCCATGTTAGGAGCTTCCTAGCCGGCTCGACATAGGAGTGAAGTAGGAGCTTGTAGAGTTTGGGGAAGTAAGTACGCCACCCCACGAATGGTATTAAGGAATACACCCGTCATCCACGCGACTAATACACACTAATTAACCGGTAAAAGATAGTTAGGGAGTAAGTAAATCTAAGTAAACACATTTCTCTACACATAAGTTTCTCACCACTTTTCATTTTTGTTATTTTATTTTATTTGCATTTGTAGTAATTTGGGTTAGTTGACTAGCAACTAATTCCGCCCACTCCTTCAAAACCCGAGATTTTACTTGCTTTTATAAAATATAAAAACATAAAAAGAATCTTCCTCAACCCTTAGACCTAATTAGAGTAGCCTTTCACACCTAACGAACACTATTCCCTGTGGAGAACGATCAATCCCCCGTACTTACCACTACACTATACTACATCGGTCAGGTACACTGCCTGGTGGGGTTGTAAGCCTCTTGAGATCCCTCGAGAGGTAAAACCTGTTGTAAGGTTGCAAAACCCACGCATCAACAAGACCCATGGTTCTTGTAATTCTACCTTTCTCGGTGGGGGTGCGTCATCGGTATCTGGTTTTTCGATGATGAAGTCTGCTAGTATTTGCCCTTTAACCGCAGTGCGTGGTCTGTAAGAGATGTTATACTCGCCTAGTAGCACACTCCATTTTTGTAATCGCCCCGATGCGTCAGGTTTAGAGATAACTTGTTTGATAGGTTGGTCGGTAATCACTGCTCTGGGGTGCGCTTGAAAGTATCTACGCAGTCTTTTGGCAGCAAATACTAATGCCAAGACCAACTTCTCCATTGGACTGTAATTAATCTCTGTCTTCTTGAGTGCTTTGCTTACAAAATACACCGGTGTTTGTACGGAATTCCTATCCGTCAGTAGCACTGCGTTGATCGCTCCATGGGTCGCGGATAAGTAGACGATTAACTCCTCCCCTGGTCGGGGTGCAACTAGCTTAGGAAGCGTTGCTATATGTTGCTTAAGCTGTGTGAAAGCTTCCTCCGCTTCCGTAGTCCAACGAAAGTCTCCCTTCTTTGTACACTTCTTGAGTGTTTTAAATAAAGGAAGTGACTTATCCGCTGATTTGCACAGGAATCTGTTCAAACCGGCTAGCTTTCCATTTAGAGATTGAACTTCCTTCAGCGTGCGCGGTGAAGGAAGTTGGATGACAGCCTCTGTTTTTTCTGGGCATGGCTTAATGCCATCTGGTTCTATCAAATATCCTAGGAACATGCCTTCTGTAGCGCCAAAAGTGCATTTCTTAGGATTCAACTTCATGTTGATCTTTCGTAGTGTTGTGAATGTTTCTTCAATGTCGCGCACCACTTCATCTTCAGTATGGCTTTTTATGACAAGGTCGTCCACATAGACCTCTAGGTTGTGTCCCACTTGCTTCCCAAACGCATTATCTACGAGTCGCTGGTAGGTGGCGCCCGCATTCTTCAGGCCAAAAGGCATCTTTGTATAACAAAAAACGCCTTGGCTTGTGTGGAAGGTTGTTTTTTCCTCGTCTTCCTTACCCATTTGGATTTGGTGGTACCCTTTGTATGCATCTAAGAAACATTTAAAGGGATACCCGCACAAAGATTCCACCTTCCAGTCTATTTCTGGTAGTGGGTAGCAATCCTGTGGACATGCTTTATTAAGATCAGAGAAGTCCACACACATCCGCCAACTGCCATCGCTCTTTTTGACCATTACTGGATTGGAGAGCCAATCATGGTAATAGACTTCTCGCATGATTCCAGCGTCCACAAGTTTGTGTACTTCTTCCAGTATGGCTTTTGCGCGCTCTGGAGCCTGGCCGCGCTTTTTCTGCCTTACTAGGGAATATCCTTGTCGGATTTGTAACTTGTGTTCTGCAATTTAGGTCGTGGCACACCAGTCATGTGCTTTGGTTCCCATGCGAAGATATCCAAATTCCTCTGCAAGAGTGCGCACACGGCCGCTCTTCCTTTGTCAGACAACGATCCCCCAATCGATACTTCTTGCTCTGGGTATTCAGGGTGAATTGCAACCTTTAGGTTTGATACTTTAGCTGCGCTCTGTTCTGGGGTATTCGTTGTTTCGCATGTAATCGTGTTACATTCTTGAGGTGGTGCGGCGCTATTGTAGATGGTGACAATGCCACCTTCTACTAGGAATTTGAGCATCCCATGCGCTGTGGAAGGTACTGCGCGTATTGCCGAGATTCCTGGTCGTCCGATAATGCCATTGTATGATGAAGGAGATCTGATCACCATAAAATTCATCCAGGCTGTCGCGGAATGTTCCTTACTACCAACAGCGACTAGTAGACGCAGTTGCCCCATAGGCCATATCTTTTCTCCTGTAAAGCCAGTAAGCGCAGTCGTGGCTGGACTTAACTGTCTTTGTATCTCAGGGCGCAATCTCTTGAAACAATGTTCATACATTATATCCGCTGATGCGCCTCCATCAACATACATGCGGTGGATGTCGTGACCCCCCGCATTTATTTCAATGGTGAGTGGTTCTGCCACTGCGTTGTCCGCGGCCAAAGTGGGAAAAGAGATTTCGCTTCCATGAGAGAATTTCTGGCTCACCTTTTGCCTAGTCTTTCGCTGCCATGATTGTATCATGTAGATAGTATCAGCTTTTTCCTTAGGCGCTTCTTTCTTGCCTCTGGTTCTCTGCTTGTCTTTCCCATCCTTAATATTTTTAACGAGGTGATCCAATCTGCCTTCTTTCACTAGTTTCTCAATTAGTTGGCGTAATTGGACACACTCATTAGTGGTATGGCCCTTCTGTGCGTGATACTCGCAGTATCCGTTCCCTACGCGCTTATCTTCAGGGGTGCGCATAGGTGGGGGTCTTGGAAAGTTCGCACCTTCCGTCGCAAATATCTCCTTTGGAGTTTTTGTTAGTGGGGTGTACTTGTCGTTTCCCCATCCGCCCCCTTGGTTGCGATAACTTTTGTTACGATTGCCACTCTGGTCATTGGATTGTCTCCTTGGCTCTTCTTGTGACCTATGGTTCGAGTAGCCTTTCTTGCTATCCGCAGCGGCTGCTTCTCCTTGGACGAAGGATCTCGTGCGCTTCATGAGTTTGTCAAAGGTTTGGGGAACCCTATTGTTTAACTTTTTTATCAAATCTGGGTTATTGATTGCGTTCATAAACCCCGATATCTTTAGTATTTCTGGGCACGCCTTGACTTGCATGCATTCGTCCATATAGCGCTCCATGAAAGCGCTTGTGGATTCCCCTTGGCGCTGTTTTACCCTAGCGAGCTCGACAGGGTTTTTGGCGCACTTCTTCCTCTGAGTAAAGTTTAAACGAAACGCCTTTCGCAACTCTTCAAACCCACCGATGCTTCTGCATGGAAGCTTACTGAACCAGTTGCGCGCATTCCCTACTAATGTAGAGTTAAACATGTTGCACCACACAGGTTGTGGCCAATTTTCGATAGTGGCTGCTGATTCGAAAATTTTTAGGTGATCATCAGGATCACCTGTCCCATCATATGTTTTGACATTAGCAGGCATGCGCCTTCTCTTATTTTTTGAAAAATCGCTGATGCGCCTAGTGAACGCATCAACTTTTTGGCGACGCCAGGGACGAGACATGTCTTCGTCTTCCTGGTCGCGGTATTTTCCCCTTGATTTCCAGTGTCCTGTTTCCTTGTCCTCGTTGTCCGAGGAGTCACTTGAGGATGAGCTTACTCTTTTGCGACGCTTGCGCCGACTATCATCGGAATACGAGCTTGCTCCTTTGCGGCGCTTGCGCCGACTATCCTCAGAATCAGAGCTTGAAGGACTTTCGCTTGGGGAGCACCGTCGCCCAAGCCTATCATGAACCCTGTGACTACCAAGCCTAGTGTGGACATTGGCGCGCCGTTCCCCATCTTCATGCTCCTACAGATACTGAAAGTCGGCTGCTTCGTCATCCACAACCTTCCTTCCAATCCTAGTAAACACTGGGTGTTTGTG
This sequence comes from Artemisia tridentata subsp. tridentata, assembly GCA_021014915.2. Taxonomy (NCBI): domain Eukaryota; kingdom Viridiplantae; phylum Streptophyta; class Magnoliopsida; order Asterales; family Asteraceae; genus Artemisia; species Artemisia tridentata. The sequence goes on from CP139506.1 coordinate 393,606,597, forward strand.
GCTATCCTTCTCGCGTCTTTCCTTTCGGTAGCGCGGTGGGGATGCCTCATGTTCAGGGTCGAAGTTGAGCCTGGCGTGCAGACTTTGGCTTGACCTCTTTTTCGCCTCCTCTCGCATGAGCGCAGCCAAGGCTTCGTAGTTTTGAGATACGAAATCACTTGGCGCTAGTTCAGGCGTAACTCCTTCTAGCGCGAGAGAGTCTGTTTCCAAAACAAGATCCTTGTTTCGGATAGGCGCATTTGGTGGCTCAGTGAAGTTTACTTCTGGCATGGTGAGAGGAGTGCGCTGTAGGTCTACCGCGCTAGTACTTGTTGTATTAGCATTGGTAGTCATAGTGAGCGGTTCTATTGGAGTAAAGAGCAGATCTGAGTACGATCCTAAGCTTCTGGGCGCACTGGTTGTCCCAGAGGCCTGCTTAGAGGCCGCATCAGTTTGCTGTTTCTTCCCTAGTAGGTCGTCATGCGTTTTCTTCGCATGCGGAGTCCGCTGATTTCCGTGTTTCGTCATTCTAGTTCTTAGCAAAGTTCTTAGTGTAGGGTCCCACGGATGGCGCCACTTGTTGATACAAAAGTTGGGCGTTCCTTGATTCCGTACCAATCAGATCTTAATGCTTGAGACCTGCGCACTAAGAAAACAAAAAGACACCGTTAGGCTTATCGTGGGATTGTCTCCCACGATTATCCTCTGGCGTGAGAGTAAGTAATTGGTTTTAGGGTTTGTAGAAGAGTTAGGGTTGTAAGTCGTACCTTTGTGAGGGCTGAGGTGCCCTTTATATATGGACACGAAATCCTTGTTAGTTTCGTGTTCCCCAATCTTCGGTCTATCCCGCGTAGGGCGGTTAATTGATATATATCCCATAAATAGAAGATATACTATCAAAACCATAAATAACATTGGGCTTGGGCCATCGTGAGCCCAAACCGCTATCTTGATAGCCCATTCATGATGGGCTTGAGTCCATTCGTGATGGACATGAGTATGGGTCGGGTTCGTGACCCGAATACGGACTATACGTCATCAGAATTCATAATCACAGAGATAATATCAGAACTTAGAACATCTTCCAAGAGTCGATCAGCTTCATTTTGTAAAACTTTGTTTCGACGTTTTTGTTTTGAGATCGCATTTTCTGTTACATTGAAAGTGTTCATCATGGATGTTACTTCTGTTTGGAGTTCCTGTTTCCAGTGTGTAGTACAAAGACGCAAATGTTGAACATATGGTAAAAATTGTTTTTGAAAAATCTCTCTCTTTTGTTTTTCGTAAGGAGATAGAAAAGTGGAAACTGTTATCTCAGAATTACGTTCAATTGTTTGGTCTAAAATTTTGATGTCTTCCATAAACGTATCAAAATATCTAAGTACAAGACATCATTTTGGTAATGGTGCCGTTACACCAGAAGTTGGTAAAGGACCATTTATTTGTGCCACTGGTTTAACATGACCAACCTCAGAAGAAGATTCATGAATTTGCATTACAAACCATGATTGTTCTGTTTTATCTTTTTGAGGAACGAAGGTGTCTGAAATATGAGGCACTTTTAAATAATCAAATGGTTTATTAAACTTAACATTGCTCATTTTTAATCGACTCTCTTCTTCCTGTTCCTGTTCTTCCTCACAGTTATGTACAACAACACGCATAATTGAATCATCAAAGAGATGGTCTGCACTATACAACTTTGGATTTTCCTTGAGTGCTTTGTGTAGAAAACATGGTTTGTCATCACCAATAGCAAAACCATAACCTTGAGGATTTTGCCTTAGAGTAAACTTTTGAATTGTTGTTACCGACTCACCAGTTTTATAAACAACTTTTTGAAACTCTTTTAATTTACTTTCCAAATCTACGATTTCATCAAGATAAGAATCAATTCGTTTCCTAGACACTTGTTTATGTTCCAAAAAACTAGCTTGACAAGTTGACAACTCTGTTTTTGTTTTTGAAAGTTCAGAATTGAGGTGTTCAACCTGTTGTTTAAATTCTAATTTTTCTTGTTCCATTTGAGAAACCAAGTTGTTTTTGGAAGCAGCTAATTCTCGTATTTGATGTTGTAAATCTTGTTCTTTGACATAAGCTTTTTGGAATGCAACTTCAAAACTTTGTTCTCGTTTTTCTTTTGTTTCAAAATTTATGAGTTGTATTTTATAGCACTCAAGATCCTTAGTTAATGATGCAACTTTTGCTTTTAAGTTTCTGTTGATCTCATTGCATTTATCAATCTGAGATTTTTGTAAGTCCAACTGGGATTGGGTGGTCAATAGCAAGGTCATGAGTTCTGGATCTGGACCGAGCAGAGGTTCATTTTGTTCAATTTGATCATTGTTATCATCATGAATTGGATTATCAAATGTAACAACTGGGTTAATTTGATCTTCATCAAATGTAACAACTGAGTTCATTTGTTCATCTTTGTGAGGAGATAATAATGAATAATTTTGAACAACTTGCTCCTCGTCTGGTGCAGATGCAGATGGTGATACAATTTCATGCATTAGACATGTTGTTGGATCAGGTACCTAAGACAGACTGTCAGTATCATATACTGGGCATGTGTCACTCATGTGCAGTTCCTGCATGTTGGCCATTAGCATCACAGCTGCATTTGCTTCCAAGTCCTCCATGTCATCATCTGAATATGCATTTGCCATGAAGCTGTTTTCTTTCTCAGTGAGAGTGCCCCCCAGATTCATCCTTGAGAGCTAGAAGTAGTGCCTGCTTATGAAACTCACTGCTTCTGACTCTAGGTTTGGGACATGCATTAGCCAGATGACCTTTCCCATTGCAGTTATAGCACTTAACCATTGTATTCCCAGTCCCTGTATTCCCAGTCTCAACTATTTCAACCCTTCTCTGAGGAGCACCTGCATTGTTCCTACTTCCACTAGCTGCATTAAACCTTTGTCCATTTCTTGAATTTCCCATATAACCCCCTGATCCAGTTCTTCCATAAGCACGATTTTGAATTTCAACTTGTCCATCTTGTACAACAACTTGATTCCTTGTGTTGGATTAAGTGCAGAGACAATTATTGGATTTGTTAGAGAATTTTCTGAAAGCACGAGCAATGAGTGTAAATCCTTCATTCAAAGAGTTGAATGCATCATCTTCGTCACTGTTTGTATTGGTGTAGAGCATGATGTCAGTGTTGTCGTAGGGTACTAGTTGATTTGCAGTTGATTGCTGTGTTGAATCATATGGAATGAGTTGGGTGGAAGAGGTTTGTTGAGGATAGTTAAAATGATGTTGATGTTGGACATAAGCATGGTTTGACTGTGGAGGTGGAGCAAAGTGAGATTGAGCTATCATTGCCAGTGAGTTTGGAGTTGTAGAAGGTGAATAAGTACCACGAAGAGCTCGATCTTTGTCAACTTCAGATTAATGGTGCTTCAGATAATCATACAACAAACCATAAGATGCATTGTGTGGATTTTTTGCTTGACGAACAAACGTGACATATTTTTGTCAATCTGGACCAAGACAGCTGAGAAACTTTGTGTTGATTGCAATCCTGGGTAAAACAATGTTGTGTCTGTCCAAGTCATTAATGATGTTTGTAAACCGATGGTAATAAGACTCTAGTGATTCCCCTGATTCAATCATGAACATTGTGTATTCAAGGTAGAGTTTGGATTCCATGTCTTCTTGGTTCAGTTCAGTGCCTTCCATTAGGAGATGAACGTGTTCCCACATGTCCTTACCAGTTTTCTGAGCATCAATGCTTCGGAAGATTGGATTAGGTATTCCCTGAAGAATGTATGACATTGCAAGTTCATTTGCTTCACGATGAAGTATTTGCTCTGCAGTAAGTTGAGCTTCAGGAACAGGGAGCACGGTGTCAGGTCTTGGAGGAATAGCAGCTGGATCTCCAGGAACCGTTGTAGTTGGCATTTGGTATGGACCTTCAATTATAGCCTTTTTCATATATTTACCATGTGGTTTCTTGAGTTCGATGAACCTTAAGAATTGACTTGCCCATTGAACATAGTTACCAGGAGTGAGCATAAGAGGTATGTCAAGTAATCCAACTTCGTATCTTGATTATTGACTACTGATGGCCTCACACATTTGATCAAACCATTGTGGTTGTTTTGCATGAAGTGGGAAGGATTGCATTGGTTGTTGTTGATATGGTTGTTATTGAGGGGATTGTTGCTGTGGAAAGAATTGATGTTGTTGCATAAAGAGTTGTTGTTGAGGATACTGCGGTTGTTGAGGATACTGTTGTTGCTGAGGATACTGCTGTTGTTGATTGTAAAAGTAATTGTAGTTCGGTGGTTGAGAAATTATGTAGAAGTAAAGTAACTTGTGGATGATGGATCTTTTAGGATAAAGAAGGTTGTTGTTGTAGTTTAGATGTCTAAGTAGAAGATGTTGATAGAAGTTCTTACTCGAAGAATAAAGTTCTTACTCGAAGCTCCTTACTTGAAGAATGGTTACTCGAAGATTTAATTCCTTACTCGAAGACTGAAGGATCTTACTCGAAGAAATTAAATTATTATAAGTTCTGATTTCCTAACTCGGAAAGTATAAACAGAACTTTGTTACTCGAAGAAAATACCCTTACTCGAAGAAACCTTACTCGAAGAATCCTTACTCGAAGAGTAGAATTTCACGAAGTATATAATCCCTTAGTAGAAGGATTATAAGTGAAGAAGTTCTGATTTCCTAACTCGAAAAATATAAACAGAACTTAAGAGTAATCGTTACTCGAAGAAGCTTGCTCAAAGAAATCTTCTAACTCGAAGACTTGCTCGAAGAAACTAGGCTTGATCGAAGACTAAGTTGAAGAAACACTTCTAACTCAAAGAATTTCAACTGTCTTACTCAAAGAAACCGGCCTAACTCGAAGAAATACGAGGCAAAAACTTCAAGATTTTCTACCAAATCTAAACTAAAACAACCTAAGCTATCCCTTGGCGATTGATACCACTTGTTAGGTCATGATATTATCACACAAGTCGTAGATCCTAGAGAGAGAAAGTAAGAGAGAGAGAGAATGGATGGAACTTGTATAAGAATAATAAACTTTGATTAATCAAGAACCAACACCCTTCTCCAAGTGAGAAGGGGTATTTATAGTCTTAAATTATTAGTAGGCGTTGCCCTAATACAAGATATTAAAACAAGGCCACGGCCCATGGGCCTTCTACATAGGCCGAACCTTAAAACAAACATAAAGGCCTTAATAGAAAAACAACCTATTACAAAAACTATGACCAAGACTTGATATTATGAAATGTGTTCCCAACAACTCTAATTACGGAAAACCGACTTCCATGACTCGAAATAACATCAAAACTTCCAAAAATATTTAATATAACATACTCTTCATTTTCAAACACACACTTGGTCTAAATGACTCGTGGAAACATGTTTTACAAATTTACGTATGTTTTACCAAACACCCCTTTTTGACCCACTTTCAAACACAACTTAAGCATAACTCTATAACATGCTTTAAGACCTGTAAATACAACTACAAATCTGTAACAAGACTCAAATATACACTTCATTTATGAAATACTATAAATTTTTGACACATTGGGGTTCAACATCGATTCGAGCTCGATATCTAGAACTAAGCTCCTAAGCATAAACACTTCTCTCTCTTTTATTCCAAATCCAAAAGCTTTTATCCAAGACTCAACTAGCATCGTGAACAACATACACAAAACATCAACTACTATAACGGTAAGCGAAATGCTTATTAAGTAACCCATCATATAACATAAATCATAAACATGCTATCACATACGCATCATAATCAATTTCCACACCTCAAAACTATAACAATCAAAGCATTCATACATAACATAACCATTCATCAAAGCTCTATAAGAACTCAAATACATACCTTGGTTAGTCTAAAGTTATTAGGCTAGCATACTCTTAAATCTCACGTAACTAGTAGCCAAAAATAACTTACTTATGCTCAATTTAAATCAAGGTTCCTATTCCCTCAACACCTCAATCATAACACATACATGATAAAACATATTTAGAGCACATGTTATAGTTCGAGTTACTTACCTTGATTCCAAGCTAAGTTACCAAATGAGCTTCATTAATCTTCTTTGATTCCTAGACCATAACCAATCTCAAATCATAAACATTTCATATTAAGCTATAACAAGGGTTTATTATAATCCCCAAAAACACATCCTGTATCATCACTAATCATCATATGATCATATCCTGACCCTATAATGAAAACCCTCCAAAAATTACTAACTTTAACCAATATAATCTAACCCATAATTACTATAACCCCATTAGTTAACTTTAAAACACCTTTTTTCCAAAACCCTGATTGGGTACATAAATCCTGAGTCTTAAATCATCAATTAAACTCAAGATGGGGAATTACTTACTTGTATAGAATGATTGTTATGGACTTAATCCTTGACATGGGTGCATAAACCTTTTTCATCCCTAAACCATCAAGTCTTTCTTCCCTCCTTTTTTTCTTTCTATGTCAGACACAACACAAGTCCAGAAACATATGGGAACTTTAAGAAAATTCTAGGATTTTAGATACTAGTTAATGATAGTTTGGGCACTTGACACTTATGCTCCCTTAAGTCCTTTCCTCTTATATTTGTGACACATTAAACTTTCTAAAACCATATTAAACATACTTTGACTATTAGATTGACTATCATGTTTGAATAATCAATCACGTAACTCATGCAAACTACTAAAAGTCCTAGTCAAACTATCTAATGCATGGCATTCTAGTAAACAAACGCTTAAACCCGGTTTTGGGGTGTAACCCCCCCCCCCTTCCCCTCTCTTACAGTTCTATGGATACTTTATGTTCAAATCATAGCCAGATGTCATTAGGATATGAATTAGCTCAACATATGCTGACCCATGCAAGGACGGAGCTTTATTAGGGCTGGGGTGGGCCCTGGCCCCTCCAAAATCTCTTATCCTTAATGTATATGAAAACTGAGTTAGTGCTAAAAGTTTTCATTTTGACAATATGGCCTCGCTAAAATTAGAAATTGATCTTTCACCCCCCCCCCCCAACAATAATTTGGTTCAAGCTCCATCAATGGACCCATGTATTGACCCACTTAACATGTGAAGCATATACTAACAGTGATCTTTCTCTAAATTCTATGCAAATATAGAAAGAATATTTCAAGAGAACATGGGTGATCATGTGACCCGCACACATAATATACAACATTCAACCCTCCTTTGTTCTTTCATTTATTGTTAGCATTTATTTTATGCTAATTTGGAAGTGACGGTCATTTATAGCTTTGAACATTAAGTGTCATGTATAATATGTATTTTATGTTAAGTGGGCTAGTAGCATTAGTGTTGTTAGTTTAAATATATGTGTAGTGCATATATTAGCCCACTTTGTTATCCAAGTCAAAAGCCTATCCAAAGCCTTTTGGATGGCAGTCAACATATAAACAAACACTCTCTCATTTAGCAAAGTGTGCTGTGAGAGAGTGTGTGTGTATTTCTTATCTTTGTAACTTTCTCTCTAATCTAATAGACACACATTTCCAGTATCTCCACTGCCACCACATCCTCATCTATCTTTCATATATTCTTCTCTTATTCTTCCATCATTTATACCATTCGATCTATACTCTTATATGCCATTCGATCTATAGTATGGGTATGATAAAGTAGGATTTCGACTCATAACAAGTGGTATCAACAGCCGGTCAACGAGGTAGGAAGCTTTTGTGTTTCGGTTTGTGCTATCAAAAACCAACTGTTGGGTTTTTCTTTTCTCTTCAAATCGATTACAAATATTCAAGAGTAAGGTTGTGTTTGTTAATATGTTAACAACTTGGTGTTTGATTCAGTGATTATTCCTCATTTATATCTTGGGCTTAAAAGGCTATATTCTTTTGTTGTTCTAATTATTAGATCGACTGGGAATTTTTATGAAAGGAATTGATGTGTTTGTGGAATTAAAGTGAATACTTTATTTGGAATATCAAAGATATTATTGGTTTAGTTGGTGAATATTGTCAGGCAAGTGTGTAAGTTGGTGAAAAGTGGTCAGCTATATCCCTTGAAATAAGGCTTCACGTGGGCATTGTACTCAAAAGTCAACAAAAGTGGCAAAAAGTTGAAAAATCTCGGAATTGCTCAGATCTATCGGAATTGCACTGTTCTCTCGCAATTGCTACCTTCTATCGCAATTCAGGCCCAGTCTCGCAATTAGCTTATCGCAATTGGTGTTTCATCGCAATTGAGTCTCGCATTTGATACTTTCTATCGCAATTGTGTGCTGTTTCGCAATTCAAAGGCTTTCTCGCAATTGTGTCTCGCAATTCAAGTTAAGTCTCGCAATTGGAGCTGTTTTATCGAAATTGGTCTCGCAATTCATTGTTAGTCTCGCAATTGGTGCAATTTTCGGAATTGGCAACTTTAGTCCTTGTACTTTCAGCTGCAATAGAAGATCTTTCGGATTTGACACTTTTGGCCCTCGCAATTGTGTTTAAAAGACTTCAAAGTTAAATAACTTTTAAGGATTTGATTCGAACGTAATTTCGTCAACTCGAAAGTGAACTCGGTATTTTTACTCTTGTATAAGAGTGTAAAATACTTCGACAAACGGTTATCTAACCTTTTGTATAAAAGTGTTAGATTTTATATAAATTACCGATTTATATAAATTAGATATATTTCTATCTAAATTGATATTTAGCCATAATTTGTATAAATTTTGGTCAAATTGAAATTTCTATAGAAATTGTCGAGTTTATCTAAATTGTAATTTACATAACTTTTGTCGAAACGGTAAACTTTTGACTTTGTCTTAATTATACTTGAATCAAGTTTCATAACGTTATTTAAATTGTTACAACATCAACGATCATCAACAACAAACCAAAGCCTCACATCAACAACCAAGTTTAACCTTCAACAACAAAATCTCCTATTTTGTTGCAACGATCCTGTATCATCTTTATCATACAATCATCATCAATGGCAAATCAACAAGACGATATCACAACTGCTTTGGCAAATGGTTTTGCTTTGTTATCCAGTGCATTAAACATCGAACCACATAACAACAACCAATGGAATTCACCGTACACTGACAATACGCAGTTATATATGGGACAAGAATGTCAAATGGTTGATGTTATCGGGAATCAACAAGGAAATGCTATGGGTATACAGACGGGGTATCAAATGATTCAAAATTGGGTCAATCCGAATGAGGATTATTGTTTCATGACTTCATCTGAAGGCCAAAGGAGTGATATAGGCAGAATAGGTAATGTTCCTGCAATGACGAAGGTGGAAAAGCTTCAGTACATGCTGATGCTAGCCAACAAGGAACATTCGGGAATACCTTTGACTGCTGAGGAATCCGACTTCTTACTTTCAACCAGAATCAATGATAATTCTACAGAAGTCACAGGAGTCTCCGATCCTATGCCTGATCAGCAAGAACCTACATCATGCAGTGATTCTGAAACTCCTCCGTCCTATGACACAGAACCACTCCATGAGGTACCATCATTGTTTGCTCATGAAAAGCCACATTCTGTGCCTCTCGAACCTAATTATGATACATATATGGGGGAGAAAGTTAATAGCAATGTTAACAGTGAAACTTCATATATGGATCCTAATGAAGTTCAAGTTGCACAAAATGATGCTAATGATGAGGAAACCCGTACTCTATTTGAATCATTACTTCAAAATTGTCAAGTAGAGATTGAAAAGGTCAAAAAGATCAATCGCGAGGTAAAAGCCGCGAATGTGACATTGACCACTGAGCTTGAGAGGTATAAGGTGAATGCAAGAGCTTATGATTTTCACAACAAAAAACAGTCGGACCTTGAGGTTAGCTTAAAAGATTCTGAGTTAAGAGAGAAACGTTTACAAATCAAATTTAACACTCTAGATGTTAATTTGAATAAGCAAATTAAATCTCTAAACAAGGAAATTTCTGAACTAACCAACCAGCTTTCAAAACAAAAATCAACTTATTCCAATCTTGAAAAAGAAAAGAAGGAGTTAAAGGAAAGGTTTTCAAAACGTGAAAAGGATCTTCTTAAAGAGATCAATGACAAAAAGGAAACCATTGAAAATTTGGATGATTTTCTTGTAAAAACGGGTCATTCTGCACAAACAGTTAACTTGTTAATAAACGATCCAAACCCGATTTTACATACATTAAAAAAGGTTGCTATCGGTTATGAAAACCCTTATATTCTCAAGAAAGCTCAGAAAGAACAGAATGTGCTTTTTAATGGTAATTTAATAAATGCTATCTATGACCCTCCTTCGGTTCATGATTCTGATGAAACGATTGAGCTTTCAGAAGAGAGTAGAAAGAAAATGAGACAATTGAACACAGAAATAAAACCCATTGACTATAATGAAGCTAACAAACTTGCTGGGGTTCATCTTGTTCAAAAGAAGTCACCTCTGTTTTTTCAAAAACCAGTGGTCTTCACAAGACAAAAAGCTGTTTCAAAACATCTGCCTAACATCGAACAAATGGCATCTAAAAACACTTATGATTCAAGTGCAGCTAGACTATATTTGGTTGATCTTAAGCAGAGAATTGAGAAACTTCAACGTATTGTGGCTTCCAAAATTAACAATAACAAGTTTGAATGGTTTCCGAGTGTTCAGGATGAACTGAAAAAGATTTTTGAAAAGGAAATTAATCCACATGTTGCTGCAATCTATGCGGTTGTTCAAAATGTGGAAAATAATCTTTTAAAAGAGTCGGCAGAATTTGTTAAGGACCACAAATCCTTAGTGAAGGAAGCTAATGAATACTTGGAACACATAAAAGTTTTGGAAAAGCAAAATGACTCTCTCTCTTTCGAAGCTCTATCGACCGATATTATGTCCATTATTTACCAAACATATTCTGTGGAAGATGATGAAAGACTTCGAGCTGAAACTTCTGAACTTGTTTTAAAATATGAAAATGCGCTTGCTAAGGTTGAAAAACAAAATGTCACATATTTTAAACAACTTGATCAGAAAAAGGAAGAATGCAAGTATGACAAACTGTCGTATGAGCGTTCTTACAAACAACTGAAAGAACAAATTGATCTTTTGAAGTCTCAGCTTGAGAGTCAAAAAAGGCAGGGTGAGGAAACTAAGTTTGCAAAACCATCAACTTCAGAACAACCAAAAATGTCAATTTCTCAAACGGTTCCAACAGTTGATGTGACAATTGATTTGACAAAACCAGTCACTCCAACACCCTTGCCTAAAACACCAAAAGTGATAGCACCTGGCCTTTCTAGGAATTGCTCACCGCATGTGACCACTCAAACAGTTAAGGAATCAGTTGGTTCAAACAAAACGGTCCATAATCACTACCTAGAAACAGCTAGGCAAAAGGCACAGGTTCGACAAGACGGAATTTTAGGAACAAAACCTAGAGTGATGAATTCTACAACATTACAAAGCACTGCTAGTAGTAGTAAACCACTACCTAGGATCATTCAACTAAAGACTAGGGATTGGCTTGCATCTAAGAGTAGTTGCGCAAAAGAAAATGTTACCCACGTAGAATCAAACACTAAGAACTCAAATTCCTCTTCGAACACAAAGCATGCTCAAAATGACAGTAGTGACAAAATTAAGGTTGCCGTTTTAAACAAAAATGTTGAATTTGTTTGTCCTACATGTCAAAAATGTGTCGTTTCAGCTAATCATGATGCATGTGTTGCACAATATATCAAGAAAACAAATGAAAGTGCTAAGGCACAATCCTCTAAGACACCAAATAGCAACAAACCCGTTGCTAAGAAGCAAAAGGCTAAGAAACCAACTAGGTGGATCTCTACAGGACGTAGTGTTTCTCAAAATGAGACTTCCGCTGCATCTGAAAAGGAAACATCTCCTAGATCTTGCCCTAGGTGGATTCCCACGGGAAAAGTTTTTAAAACAGTTGGTCTTAGATGGATTCCCACAGGAAAGATTCTTGATTACTGCACCACAATAAGTAATAGTGAAAATCATCAGGATAAGGATGTAGAAACCACTACCACCGTTGATAGTGGACACCCTCAATGTGATGATTCATGTTCTTCTAACACTATTATTTGTGCATATTCTTCTTTTGTGGATTCTGTGATTGCAGGTACTCGTGAAAGTGTTGAGAGTTCACTCGCTGAATGTGGAAGAGAAGACCTTTATGCCAACATCGCATTTGGACATCCTGGTCTACATCCACTCTTAACTCCACTTTTACTTGTTCATACTTAATCATTCTTTGTGAATATACATTTTTTGAAAACATCAAAAAAATATACAAAAATGGAAATTTTTCAAAAAATACAAAAACAATAGAAAATCAAAATCAAAAATCCAAAAATATTCTTCTCCGACATGTCTCTCGTATAATCAATATTCTGTACATACTTAGAAATGTCATTCAACAATGATACGGGCATGTACAGATGCTTGAGCGAGAGTTCTTTAAATGTTTTCAAAACATGTCGTTTTCTCAAATTTTTTTTCTTAGATGGCTTTCGTGCATTTCAGTACGAAACCCGTTCTTAACCCGATGGCTTCGGAACATCTCAGTTTCGGACCCGAACTTCAAATAAAGGAAAGTGTTGTGCAAAACCAATTTCTTTTTCTAACACTTATCCTAAAAACAAATGAAGATATTTCTCCTTACATGTCTTCAAAGATTTTCAAAATCTTCTCTATCTTGAGCACATTTTCTTCAAGATTTTTCAATAAGATTTTTCCAAATCTTTCATAAAGTGCTCAAGATAACTCCCTCCTAAACCCTTAAAACTGTTTTAAACTAAAATGTTTAACCATATGCTTTGTTTAAGGGGGAGTAGAAAAACAAAAACGTTCCAATTTCATGCTCAAATCCGTCTATCTCTCCAAAAAGTTTCATTTTAATCAGTTGATATCAAAAATATCACTGCATGCTATTTTTGAGGGGGAGAAGATGTGATTAAAATGTGATCGAAAAGGAATCTCAAAAAGAGTTCTTCAAAAAGACTCAGCATGAACCCTCGAATTGACGAAAGATAAATGTCAGTAATCGAAAAGACTAGTCCGGGACGGGTAATAATTTCAAGATGGTTATCCATTGATGTAAACGTGTCTCGCAAAGGACTTGTCTGAGTAGAATGTACCAATTCGAGAGATGATCTTTTGATATGACCGGGACGGGTAATAACTTCAAGCTAGTCTAACTAGTGATGTAAACGTGTCTCGCAATGGTCATATTAATTGAAAATCGATCAGTTCAAAACGTGCGAACTCTACCCATCATGTGCAATTCTTTCTTAAATCTCATATGCACATGTGAAGGGGGAGTATTTCAGAAAATGCAAAACTCTCGAAGTATTAACAAAATGTGTTTTATTCATGAACACTTTGAGAGATTTTCTCAAATGGTTTTATGGCAAGTGATCAACAAACCTAGGATAATCATGGAGTTATAAGGTGATTATGGTTAGGTTATGTCCTATGATCCGCCAGAGCCGGAGGGATCTTCCCAAGGACAATTCCAATAGTCTAGAATTAGAAGTCCTTAGGTAAGATTGAAAAAAGGAGTATAATGAGAAAGGAGAAAGAAGGGGTTGAAGAATGAAAAAGAAAAGTTTTTGTAAGGGTGAAAAGAAATAGCCCTCCATGAAAACTTAGGTCAGAAACCGGGTCAATACATCTGCTATCGGTACTCACTAAGGTGATACTGGTATTGAAGACAAGACGTCATGGACCCAGTGACGCAGTTGCACCACCCCTCCTATCCACTCAGATATCTCTCAAAAGATATTTGTTTCATTTCTCACGGAGAACACTACATAATCTATCGACCTCTCACTCCGAGAAGTGTTGATATTGAAAAGGTGGCACTCTGCTCCATGCCTCCGACGACTAAAACCAAAACGCACATAATTGAGTCTAGAGACATGAGATTCATCAAAGATCTCTTAGGAACACTTCCTATGCAATACACTTGTGTTTATCAAAAGGATACAAGTTGTATGAGTCTTAATGAGATCTTTAGATCTTGCCTCACGACATGATGGCCGCTGGACGATTTATTGCTAACTGTCTTATGCAGGTACCGACGGAAGTCCATTCACCATCATCATCTACAACGTAGACGCATCTGATCAGAAGAAGTAGATCAAGGCAAGATCATTCAAAGTCAATACTTTGAAGATCACAGAGCATGAAGGAACAATGAATCAAGTTTATTATACAATGACACACAAAGTTCAAGACATCAAAAGCAAAAGACCAATCACCGGAGCGTCATTGAAATGACCATCCCTTAGGGGGAGATTGTTAGCATTTATTTTATGCTAATTTGGAAGTGACGGTCATTTATAGCTTTGAACATTAAGTGTCATGTATAATATGTATTTTATGTTAAGTGGGCTAGTAGCATTAGTGTTGTTAGTTTAAATATATGTGTAGTGCATATATTAGCCCACTTTGTTATCCAAGTCAAAAGCCCATCCAAAGCCTTTTGGATGGCAGTCAACATATAAACAAACACTCTCTCATTTAGCAAAGTGTGCTGTGAGAGAGTGTGTGTGTATTTCTTATCTTTGTAACTTTCTCTTTAATTTAATAGACACACATTTCCAGTATCTCCACTGCCACCACATCCTCATCTATCTTTCTTATATTCTTCTCTTATTCTTCCATCATTTATACCATTCGATCTATACTCTTATATGCCATTCGATCTATAGTGTTTATGGGTATGATAAAGTAGGATTTCGACTCACAACATTTATGGTCGTGTTTCTTCTATAAAGCGAATCCTTTTCATCCTTGATGAGACTCTTTCTACTCATATTCTCAAATACACATTTGAAGGATCTCGTATCGAAACTAACAAAGAAATGTGTCAACCTAGCTAAGCGTTCCAAATCATATATGTAGATGAAGTATCTGTAATTTCACAAATCACTTTTTCACTCTTTGAATCTAGGATTAGCTTGCTGCTCAAATACTTCCTCCTTCCCATATTGTTAGTCTAGCTATTACACCTTTTCATTTTGGGTTGTTCACTTATTCCAGAATAAATTTTAACCAACCAAAAACTTTTTAAAATTCAAAGATAAATTTCACCGATAACATAGTCTATTGATTGCACTTTTAAAACTGCGTGTTTTTTTTTATCCGTGGACAATAATATTGGACCAAAGGGGTAATTAGTAACTTACTTTGTACTTAAAATAACATAAGTTCTAAATTTTTAATTTGACCCATGCATGGGAATGGCCCAATCCATATCTATCTCTACGTCACCATTTCTGTTTAAAGAGTTTTAGCTGCGATAAAATCTCAAAGTATAAATAATAGAAATAGGTGATAAAAACCATATAATAAGCATCACCAAAACCCTATACCTTAAACCCAAAGCAATGGTTCAAAAACCCAAAATGGCAGACTATATGTTGGAATTTGTAGGAACTAGCATGATCAACATCTAATTAAAATAAACACATCAAGAGTAATAGCAGAAGCAAGATCGTATTTAACATGTATAAAGAATTACATAAAATTAAATTAGAATTACTTCGAGATCCTAGCAAGAACAAGGATCGGTCTTCTCTTCTAATCACAAGATCAACAAATAAGATTAACGTGGAACCCCTTACCATTTTGTTCCACAATCCAAGATGAACGACTAATTAAGTTGTTACCGAACTCTTGTACACACGTACTATAACCGATCAAGCAATGATGCTAGTGATTAGACACGTAAAACCAAAAACAATTTTTTGCTACACAAAAAATATGGTTCGACTACTTTGGGAGTATGTTGACCGGTTTTAGGATTAAAGGAGAAGAGAAAACACACTTAGGGTTATAGTAATTTCACAAGGTAACCAAACAAATTACCCTTACATGTGTATTTATAGTGTAAGGATGACTTGTTCACTAAGCCATGCGATTAGGGTTTTAAAACCCTATAGGCCGATCGGTTTAAGCTTGGTCTCCAAGCTTTCTAGATCCTTCCAATCTCCTTTTACACTAATAGTCCTTTAACTATTCCCTAACGGTCGTTAGTCAACACCGTTAGTTTACATAACATCCGTTATGTATCATTTCGTGTCCAAATAATTAATTTATATACAAATATTATATACATTAATTATTTACTTGATCATCATACGTAAAGTGTGCAATCCCTCGGTCCCGTGTTCGAATCTAGACATACACGTTAATATTTTGCCATTTAACTCTAACAGCTCCCACTTGGAAATCTATTAAAAGTGTAATGACATTGGTTAGCGTCTAGCAACACGCCAATGCCCCTAGAACAACTCGGGTGTGTGGTCTCCTAGAAAAACCACTTGATGATAACTCATCATACTTATCCTTTTGTTTCTAATACTACATTAATAAAGATATGGATCTAAGTCATTCTTTATTAATAATTATTTTTCTCGTTATACACGATTAAATAAGATTACCAAATCTTCTGAATCATCAGGGGAGACTTTGGGTGTGGCCACACAAACATCTTATTAATCCAACGAGGGGCCCAGTAGTATTAAAATTCAAATAAATTTGAAGTAACAAATCCCATTTTGACTACAAGCATAACTCATACACTTTGCAACACTTCCGAAAACAATCCGTATAGCTACCAGTTACGTATAGCGTTAAATTGAATCACAGAAATGCACTACATGCATGAACGGTTATCTGGCATCTCAGGTCTTAGGATAAATATTTACATGATTTACTTAATGACAAGATCGATAAAGTAAACTCATGAGGTCGGGATAAGTCCTATATTCAAATCCTTGAATATCATGTGATATTGGCATCTCAACACATCCATATACCTTCAGTATATCCTACCAATCCTCACATTTGTCTTTATTTAATGATATTCTCATATCATTAATCGACAACTGACAATTTAGAATATCTACAAATATATTCATGGATATAAACATGCAAATATATGATATATTATTAAGATAATGATAAATAAACATAACTCCGTATTTTATTTCATTATAATAATAACTGTTTTACAACATCCCATTATCCAAATACTACTCACAGATTTGCATGAAACTATCAGCTAAACGAAGTCCTATACCCTCTGAAAGTTGCTTAAGCGTTCCACAAGGTAGAGCTTTCGTTAATGGATCTGCTAAGTTGTCATCTGTGTGAACTTTGAGTAATTCGATCTCGCCTGTCTCCACTTGTTCTCTAACATAGTGGTACTTGATCAGGAAATGTCTGGTGCCCTTCATTATTCCAGGCTCATTGGCAAATGTTATTGCGGCTGAGTTGTCATAATATAATTTTATAGGTCTATCGATCGAGGGCATAACTCCAAGCCCTGAAACGAACTTCCTAATTCAGACTGCTTCCATTGCAGCTTCTGAGGCAGCAATATACTCGCTTTCTGTAGCAGACATCGCAATAGTACTCTGCTTCTTGCTCTTCCAATCCACTGCACCTCCATTCACGACAAAGACATAACCCGTCTGCGACTTCGTATCATCTTTATCACACTTCCAGGATGCATCGCAGTAACCTGTAACACACAGTTTTGCGTTTGGATTTCCCCCGTACACTAAAAACATTTCTCTCGTAGATCTTAAATACTTGAGAATATGTTTCACTGCACTCCAGTGGAGTTCACCTGGATTCTGCTGATAAACGACTGGTAATGTTTTGAGCAAATGCCACATCGGGCCTTGTACATCGAACCGCATACATAATCGATCTCACAGCCGAAGCATAAGGAATTCTGTTCATGCCTTCCACCTCTTCAGGTGTCGAAGTACAAGCTTTGCTACTCAAGCCATGTTCTACTTGCATTGGCAAAAATCCCTTCTTGGAATTTTGCATATTGAATCTCTTCAATATCTTGTCAATGTAAGCACTTTGGCTTAAACCAATCAACCGCCTAGATCTGTCTCTATAGATCTTGATTCCTAGAATGTATGTTGCTTCTCCTAGATCTTTCATGGAAAAACACTTCCCAAGATAGGCTTTCACCTCATGTAAACTTGGAATGTTTTTACCCTATGATCAATATGTCATCAACATAAAGAACTAGGAAAATAACATCACTCCCACTAGCTTTGTGGTATACACACGGCTCATCAAGATTTTGAGTAAATCCAAATCTTTTGATTTCCTCATCAAATCTTTTATTCCATTGTCGTGATGCCTGCTTCAATCCATAAATGGATCTTTGGAGCTTGCATACACGATTAGGGAATTTTGGATTCACAAACCCTTCAGGCTGCGCCATATAGATGTCTTCATCTAGGCGACCATTTAAGAAGGCGGTTTTGACATCCATCTGCCAAATCTCATAATCATAGTGTGCAGCTATGGCTATAAGAATCTTAATAGCTCTAATGTCAGCTACATGAGAAAAGGTCTCCTCATAGTCAACACCATATGTTTAGGTAAAGCCTTTGGCCACCAAACGAGCATTATAGGTGTGTACGTTGCCATCCATGTCCGTTTTCTTTTTAAAGAGCCACTTACTCCCAACAACCTTAGCATTGGGAGGAAGGTCTACTTCAATCCAGACTTCATTGTCTCTCATGGATTGCATCTCCCCATTCATTGAAACCTGCCATTTATCCTTCTCAGGACTATTAATGGCAGCCCTATAACTAGTAGGTTCATCAAGATCCCCTAGTATAGTTTCCTCGCACTCTACGTTTAAACATAGACGTTCAGGAACTTTTACAGATCTTGAGGATTTGCGAATGGGAACCACTTCAACTTCAGGTGGAGGACCTAAACTTTCAGGTTCCACAGGAAGTGTGCTAGTGTTCTCAGAAGGTGACGTATCTTCTTGATCATTTTCAAGATCATAAACCCTCCCACTGAATTCTTGATATATGAGATTCTCCTCAAGGAAATCTCCATACCTAGCCACAATGACTTTGTTCTCAGGTGGGAAGTAAAAGTAGTAACCCTTTGTTTCCTTAGGGTATCCTACGAAGATACACTTAACATATCTTTGTTGGAGTTTATCAGGTGAGTCACGTTTAACAAACGCCTCACAACCCCAGACCTTTAAGTAAGACAAGTTGGGAGCCTTTCCAGTCCATACTTCATATGGAGTCTTGTCAACCTTCTTAGTTGGAATCATATTCAATACGTGAACAGCTGTTTCAAGGGCATAGTCCCAAAAGGATAAGGAAAGAGTTGTCAGATTAAACATAGATCGTACCATATCAAGCAATGTATGATTTCTCCTTTCAGATACACCATTTTGCTGTGGAGTATAAGGAGATGTGAGTTGCTGTACAATGCCACACTCAGCTAGACAATCTTTAAACTCTTGGCTTAAATACTCACCACCTCTATCGGATCGAAGAGCCTTAATCTTCTTACCGAGTTGTAATTCTACTTCACTTTTAAACACCTTGAATGTCTCAAAGACTTCATGTTTATGTTTAAGTAAATAAACATAACCATAACGACTATAGTCATCCGTAAATGTTAGGAAGTAGCTAGCACCGCGTTTTGACACATGTCTAAATGGACCACACACATCAGTGTGTATTAATCCAAGTAGATCCGTAGCCCTTTCCACATGATGTGAAAAAGGTTTCCTTGTCATCTTCCCAAATATGCGATATTCGCATTTATCAACTGAATCATCATTGATATTTTGCAAAAGCCCATCATGTTGCAGCTTTTCTATTCGTTTCTTGCCTACATGAGCAAGACGACAGTGCCAAAGATAAGACGAATCCAAGTTAGACTTGATTCTCTTATTGCCAATGCTATACATAGAATTATTTCTGTTGGATACATGATTATCCATGTCGATTTCAAACACACCATTAATAGGAATTGCATTAAAGTAAAAAACAGAATTTAAAGAAACCGAAATTCCATTTTTATTAAATGCGTGATCGAAACCATTATCCAATAATAAAAAAACTGAAACAACACCTCTAACAATAGACGGTGCGTAATGACAATTGTTCAACACTAAAATTAAACCCGAAGGTAAAACCAAGTCAAATGTCCCTATGGCTTCAACTGCCGCACGTATGCCATTGCCCACGTACAAGTAGCATTCCCCATAGTTCAGCTTTTTCGCTCCTCTAAGTCCCTACGATGTATTACAGATGTGATTACCACATCCTGTATCATATATCCAGGAATTCTGCTTACGAGGAAAAGAAAATAATTCAATCATAAAAATACCTGAAGTGCTCGCGCCATTTGCAGCCTTGGCATTTTTATTCTTGCGACACTCCTCAAGCAGCAATGGACAGTCCCTCTTCCAATGTCCAGGAGTGTTGCAGTGGTGACAAGCAGCCGTATCCTTCTTGGGATAATCCTTCTTTACAGGAGGATTCTGCTTCTTAGGCTTCTGTTGATGGATCACAACCTGTTTCCCTTTATCAGCATTGCCTTTGCCCTTCTTGTTCATATGTCGCTGCTTGTTGGGCTTAGTGATCCTACCACCATGAACAGCCATCACAGCAGGTGTAGGTGCTTTCTTTGAGAGTCCCTTCTCAAAGTCAATAAGCATTGCATGCAAATCACTTATTGTCTTCCCCGTGCAATGCATATTGAAGTTGCGCACAAACTCACCATACAATTCCTCATTGAGGGATCGATTGATGAGGCCAACTTTCACATCTTGCACGTACCCGCATCCGAGTGTATCCAATTGGTCCAGATATCCTTTCATCTCCAATACATGGGCACTCACGGGTTTACCAGCCTCCTGCTTACACTTTTGCAGAGAATCCAATACATCATATAACTCTGCCATAGGTGGTTTCTCAAACCTGCGTTTGAGCTCATTGATCATGTCCATCGGGCCATAATTCTCAAATTGCTTTTGCAATTGAGTATCCATCCCCGATAGCATGAGACAAGCCACATCATTGTGCCTCTCATAATCAATGTTGTACTGTTCATGATCAGCAGTAGAATCAGTACCAGCAGGAGCTGCAGGAAGAGGCTTACTAAGAATATCAAGTCTTTTGGCCATTCTAAGAACAATCCTCAAAGAACGGTACCGATCATTGAAATTTTTAGTCCCAGTCAACTTTTCTCTTTCAATCATAGTTTTGAAAGCAGAAGTCATGTTTGACATGTTAGTGTTTTCGGGTTGGGCCATTTCTACAGAAAAAAATTCAAAAGTTAGTACTTTCGATAATTAATTTTTCAAGAAAATTAAACACCCATGGTAAATAGACATTTAACCACTTAATTTTCATTGAAAATTAGGATCCAAATTGACGTCGTTTCATCACATCAGCTTTGGCTGCTAGCAATGAAAGTACTCAATAAGGTAGAGTGAAACTCAATTGCCAATATCCAATTGCAATTCCTAGAATCATGGGACTTACATATTTTGCCAACCTCAGTTGCAAATGTAAGCATGTTTATCCCCAAATCTTTATGCCTTGACGCCGTTTCATTACATCAGCTTTGGCTGCTAGTAATGAAAGTGCTCAATTAAGTTAACCAACTTAAGAAACTGCAAATTGACGTCGTTTCATTACATCAGCTTTGGCTGCTAGTAATGAAAGTACTCAATTTACCCTTTGATTACCATCCCTTGATCATTACATCAGCTTTGGCTGCTAGTAATGAGGGCATCTAATCTTAGGTGTTTCCTTTTCATTGGGTGGCATATAACTTAAATTTTTAAGGGTATTATATTTTGATGTGAATCAAAAATATGTACAAGATGTCATGCATTCATCTTGTAACATATATTTTCTACAAAAACTATTTACTCATTCGCAGCTTAAAATCAACAAAATTTTAATTGATAGCGTTGAGAAACTTACAACATTGCCTTAAGATGCTTCGTACATGTAAAATGGTGTACTTGGTAAGTCTAATGTGACGCACAGGCGAGCGGAGAGACAGAATGGAGTCTCTTTAAGGTCACAATTTAATGCGTACCAACCTTATACCCACTTTATAGTTTGCCAACATTAGGTCCGCCGCTTCGACCATTTATGTACAGTTGCATCAATCAATTAAAAACTTTAAGATTTAAAGCTTAAAACATTTATGTAGTAAATTATTAAATTGCTAGTCTCGTCTGGGAGCAAATTACCGTGCGAAGCGAACCATTATCGGCACATAAGACTTGGCAATAAATAATTTACCACAAGGGTTTCATAGTTATTAGGTTCATTTATTTTTATTCAAAAAATTACCCTCTTTGATGTTTACAATCCATCATAATTAAAACACAAAGATCAAGTAATTCAAAATAAATAAACACATAATAACACATATATGATACAAATCATATAGCCACATGCAAACCCTTTTGATAAATCCTATTAATAATCTATGTGAATTATTAAATGTATATAATTAATAAAACTCTCATTGGTTTTCGAGCTCATTGTACCCAATGGACCACAGACGCCAATAAATTGACCACGTAATTTTAATTAATTACATACCACATTGCACATAACCGATTCATTAATATATTATTAGATCTTCCCTAATTTTAGATTTATCTAAAATCATGTAGCACATAAACAAAACCTAACCCATAATTCTTTGCATGAAGAATTATAGATCAACCAAGATCGTAACCCTAATTACTCAAATAAACACATAGCACATCATGTTCTTAATTTAGGGTTACAAACTAATAATTAATTAGTTAAAAATAGGGTCGAAACCCTAACCCTAAATTCTATTCGATTTTAATTATTATGTTTTCTACAAAAACATAACCCTAAAAAATTAAAATCGACATTAACATGTGTATCTAAATCAAGATTTCATTTTTATTATGCATTTAAGTAATTCATTAACATGTTAAATTGGCTCATGATGCCACTGTTGGAATTTAACTAGCATGATCAACATCTAATTAAAATAAACACATCAAGAGTAATAGCGGAAGCAAGATCGTATTTAACACGTATAAAGAATTACATAAAAGTAAATTAGAATTACCTCGAGATCCTAGAAAGAACAAGGATCGGTCTTCTCTTCTAATCATAAGATCAACAAATAGGATTAACGTGGAACCCCTTACCGTTTTGTTCCACAATCCAAGATGAACAACTAATTAAGTTGTTACCGAACTCTTGTACACACGTACTATAACCGATCAAGCAATGATGCTAGTGATTAGACACGTAAAACCAAAAACAATTTTTTGCTACACAAAAAATATGGTTCGACTACTTTGGGAGTATGTCGACCGGTTTTAGGATTAAAGGAGAAGTGAAAACACACTTAGGGTTATAGTAATTGCACAAGGTAACCAAACAAATAACCCTTACATGTGTATTTATAGTGTAAGGATGACTTGTTCACTAAGCCATGCGATTAGGGTTTTAAAACCCTATAGGCCGATCGGTTTAAGCTTGGTCTCCAAGCTTTCTAGATCCTTCCAATCTCCTTTTACACTAATAGTCCTTTAACTATTCCCTAACGGTTGTTAGTCAACACTGTTAATTTACATAACGTCCGTTATGTATCATTTCGTGTCCAAATAATTAATATATATACAAATATTATATACATTAATTATTTACTTGATCATCATACGTAAAGTGTGCAATCCCTCGGTCCCGTGTTCGAATCTAGACATACACGTTAATATTTTTCCATTTAACTCTAACACTATATACCTTTCGAAATCCAAGAGGAAATCATGAAAAGGCTTCTCGTCAAATCATTGATCCGTTTCAGATCAATTTCAAAACCATGGAAGTCTCTCATGCATAGCTCCAAGTTTATTTTTAAGGGCTAATTGCACCAAAATGTATCATAGTTGTCACCATTTCCTACTATATGTATCAAACTAATTTTTTTGCAACTATCTACATTAAACTCACTTTTTGGCCCTTTTGTGTGCATTTTTTGACCCTCCCAACCGGTTGAGACAGGGTGGACAAGTTACCAGCCACATCACCTTTTTTTTTCCCACCAACATCTGCTAACAATGCTAACAATGAAGTAATCAAAGGTATCGAAAACATACTTAGCATCATGAGAATGCTCAATCTGGTAATAACCAGCATGATGACCCAACTCATCAACAGAAGCAGCACCACCGACTCGAATCATCTGCAAATCACCTCTCATTCATCACCTTCCATCAAATAGTTCCATTCTCCCCTTCCAGTCATGCGTTTTTCATCTTGTTCATCTCGTTCCTTTCGCCAAAAGGACCTCGACATCTGTACTAGGACCTCGACATCTTGTTCATGCGTTCTTCCTCTTCATCTTGTTCAAAACAAATCTCAGTTGCCGGAAAGTAAATTCCGGTGGACGGAATTTATCGTCGGCGGCGGTGACGGCAGATTCCGGCTCGGAAAGAGGTAGGAAACCTCCACTCGCGGGCGGCGAAGGTCCAGGCAGTCGAGAAACACCGGAATTCGCCGGAAAAACAATGAAATCCAACAGCGAGGTGGGGGCGCGTGACAGCTCCGGTGATGGTCCAGGTTGTGGGGTTTGTGTCCGAGAGTGAGGTGTAGATGATTGGATTGTTTGATTTTGGCTATTGAAGATGGTGGTGGTGATGTATAATTTAGAGAGAGAGAAAAAACGGGGGAAGAGAGTAAGAATCCAGGTGGATAGCCACATATTAAAAAAAAAAATTAAAAAAATGGGTTACCGGGAGAGAAGGTAACATACAACACAAACAATGCAAAAAATGTAACTTTAATGTAGATAGATGCAAAAAAATTAGTTTGATACATATAGTAGGAAATTGTGACAACTATGATACATTTTGGTGCAATTAGCCCTATTTTTAATTACCGCATACAAAAGAATTGTTTACTTGTAGCCTACGATGACACAGAAGATGAATATTATACTAAGACAAAATATGTATCGATTGTGGATAATGTTACTTTCCCTCAACGGAAGCTTGACCTGACTCTTCCCATGTCTCTAATTAACACAAGAGGACAACTTAATAATATCGGAAGCTCTCACGGTTTGTTATGCTTTTCATACAGAAATACGGTTGTTCTTTGGAATCCTGCAATCAAAAAAAAGGTTTCTATCTATCTACACGATGTGTTAAATTATTCACCTTATGAAACTATTTTTGGTTTTGGGGTTTGTCCGGATACATATGACCCTAAGCTTGTCAAGATGATATTCAATCAAAAGTTGGGGGAAAGTTACACAGTTGAAGTTTATACATTAAGCTTGGGGGTCTGGAGAAGTCCACATAGTAATCTACCCCATAAATCAGTTTGCTTCATACACACTCGGGTAACTATAGATGTGCGTATTTATTGGATCGCTTATGATTATCTTCGCTTGCCAGATGGATTATTTGAGCTTTCATTAATGATTATGTCATTTGCTATGACAAGTGAAGAATTTTTAGAAATATCGTTTCCTGATTCTTTAACAATCAATGGTAGCATTGGTTTGGGTATATCCAAGTTAAGGGAGTCCCTTGTTGTGGTTGATATCAATCCCAAGGATCGAGTTTATGGTTTATGGATTATGATGAATCATTGTGATCCAAAGACGTTTACAAAACTAACTATACAACATTAACATAGCAGATGCATTGATGACACAGCTATCTGGATTCAGAAATAGCAGTGAAGCTATAGTTAAAATAAGAAATGATGACAAGAATGCTCTTTATGTTTATGAACCCAACTCAAAACATGTCAGTTCCATTGGGATTTCACATTCACACTTTATTGGTTCCTACACAGAAACACTACTTTTGCTTGATCATTGAAATTATAGTATTCAGATAGACACGACAAAGATCATGGCAGCATTGTTGGATGTGGAGCTAAGAATATATAGGCGACATTTTCAAGCAAGGTATGGAGGTTGAAGTGTTCGCAGTTATAGTTCATCGCAGTTAAAGTTTGTGATATATACAGATTGATGCTTAGGTTAGCAGTAGTAAGATCATTGTTTTTACAATTTATCATGAACAGTTTGTTGAACGGCAGGAAAGTTATATCAGATATGTCAGTTATTTGGTTTGGCAGCCATTATGTTACTATAAGATCATCTGCTATCTCGTGAGGAGTGGGTCCTAGGAATAGCCATTGAAATTTTGTCATAATGCCATTCAAAATTATCGTATAGTTCAATATTTGTTGGCTACATTTTATCGTTTTTGTTAATGTCAAGGGAGCATATCAAATGAGTCTAACGGGCAACCTCCTATATTGATTTACAGTATATTGCAGTAAGAATTTACGCAGTGTGCAAAAAAAGACATTTTCAGATCAACCCAACCTCTTTTGACCCATACCAAAATATGACATGTTTTGACCTCTTTACCCAAAACACTTGTCTCGCCACAAGGCCACCTATACATAAAACTGTACATAAGTATGAATACATGTATATGTGTATATACACAAAGAGCAACAATGATCTGCTGAAGTTATTTTCTTAACAAACTATGGATCCTTAAATAATAATGAAAAATTGCCTTGAAAAGTACATCCATCAATAATAATGTCACTTTTATCCTTCCAAATTTTATCACTATATTAAACAACCCCACAAAACAAGAAATTAACCAACGGCGGTTGAACTACTTCTTCATCAGGAAGCTCCATGTCCGTCTCTTTCCTCAACGAAGCGGATAAAATAGAAAATTGAGCATTAGGCAATACCTAAAAACAAGGAACTTGGATTTTATTTTTTTTTCTTTACATTTTTTTTTTTTAAAGTGCTATAAACGTGGGTCAATTTGCAGAACTACATGACAAACATTGATTAACTTTCGACTATATACTTTTATAAGCCCGAATTGCCATCCCGGATTCTTTATTAGTCTATCACTTGAAGTGAGATGTGAAATAGTAATTTGAATGAGAAAAAAAAATCTTTAATGTTAATGAGAGACTACCGAGGAGAAAGAAACAAACGTCGGAGGGTTTGTGATTATGATTGTCGTTTCCTTTTTTTTTTTTTTTTTTTTTTTTTAACCATGATTTCCGACCATTTGGCCGAGTGTTTTTTTTTCATATTAGATTAAAATTTTTTGTGACTATTACTTACTCAGTTCGGATTTTTGATTTGTCAGTTAATCAAACGAGATTCTTGGGTCCCTGATCGAGTACCAGAGTTTGATGTTGCTGAAGGATCAAAATGATGACAACTCATGGACGTACGTATGAACTTAGCTTCTTCTCTTTTTTGAATTTTTTTGTATACGAGAGACTGTGCTTTAAATGTTGGAAGAAATCCAACAAACCGGTTTCTAGAGCGGAACCACGAATCAAGAACTACTCCAACAAGACCTCGACAAAGGGTCATGATCCCTTAATGTCGAGTGGCACCAACACACACAAAAGATATTTACACTCAAACGTTTATTAAACGTGAGCAAGAAAAAGGGTACCAATAAAACCTCACCCCCTCATCCCTATTTATAAAGAATGAGGGGAGAGAAACCTAATCCTTGGTGAAGGAATCTACAATTGAGGAGGTTAGGAACTTTCCTAATACATGACTAACCTCCTTAAGTTTGAGCTAAACTACAACTAGGCCCCCTAAACTTATATACTAACTATTACACACTAATATTCTAACAATTTCCACCTTAGTGGTAATAGTTAGCCTTCTCCGATACGCAGCAGCTTCAACCAGTTCTGGAACCTCGGACCGGGGACCGCCTTCGTCAAGGCACCAGTAGCAATACCCGTTACTAACCTTAGCTCAAATCCAGACTCTGTAGAGAGTCCCTTTAGCCATGTATCCTCCTTCAATTCTCGAGCAAATGTCATATACTCCGCTTTAGTTGTTAACAAACCCATCATGTGCCGCAACATAGCTTCCCAGCTCACCGCACATTCCTGTACCATAAACCCGTGCATTGTGATTGATCTACCCATGACAGTGATCGATCTACCTACGACATAGTCAAAATCCACAAAAGCATGTACGTCCGTCTGTAATCCACGATCAAACCTATCCAACATTCCCACATTCGCAGATGCTATGTCAGGTCTCGTGCAGACCACTTGATACTTATGACTTTCAACTGCATATATACATGACCCCTTACTCTTCTTTTCTTCATCACGATTCCCTGACAGACTACCCTCTAACAACAGCGTAGAGTGTCCCCCCAACAATATCCGAACCGACATCCCGTTGGAAAACCTGAATCTTGACACCCTCAAAGTATTACCACTCTGAGTCCTGAAGATCTCCATACCAAGTATATTTTTCTTTGCTTCATCCAGCAAACCCTTAGTAACCCAGATCTTAGTCTTACTTTCGTAAGTAAACCCCATATAATCTATATAGAGGAATAGGTATATGAACAAACCTGGTGCATACTTCCAGTAATATATTAAGATGTCATCACTGCTTCGTCTGAAACTGTTGCTGAGCATACACATACGAGACCGATTATCCATATCTTCTTTCATTACAGCAATCCACTTGGAAATTACCTCACAAGCAACTACATCCTTGAAAGTCAATGACTCATGTGCATCTTCTTTTATCACTCCATCAACTCCTAAAGCAGCCATATTACTGTCACCTCTATACCTTTCAGCAACATTACCCTCTGCACCCTCTTGACCAGGTACTCCAGTTTTCATAATGTCTGCCTCGACCTTTGCACCAAGGTGTACCTGCTTATTTACCAAGCAATCCGTGTTTTTCTTTCCTTCAAGTTGTTTAACCTCAAACTTTCTTTGAGCCACTGCAGCATGATCGTTACTCTCCTGAATTACCTCAGCTTCACGATTTTCCTGAGCTCAATGCAGTTCCACCTCAAACCAAACACGCTTTTGAACATGTACTCCATGGACCCTTGTTTTAACACCAAGACCAAGTTGCTTGAACCCAACTTGTTTTGAACCTCCATGTTTTTGTACAATATTCCCATCGAGCTTTTTGATGTTTAACCTAGTATTCATACTAGCCATTCTTCTTTAACCTTGCTACAAACATTGTCAAGTTGCTTTTTAATCAACTTTACCAACAAGTCTCACAAGCCGTGTGCTAAATCCGCTTTCTTGTAATTATTGATCTACTAACCTTTTGAGAAACCCTAAAGCGTCGATCTTTCCACCTCAAGTCTACAACCTTGATATACCTTGTACTCCAAGTAATCACTGCTAAACCTTACTTGTCTTCCAAGAACCACCAAGACTTGAATTCCAAGAAACCGAAAACTTGTAGTTGAAACTTCTTGCAAAAACTTGTCACCTTTGAAGCTCAAAACCGAAACTCCAAGTACCTTGTGACAAAAGAAAATGATTTCCTATAAGATCCACTTCCTTTCAAGACAACTTCAAGAACCTTGTTGCCCAAGTAATCTTGACTCGTAAACCTATAAACCTTGAACCTTGTAATCTACACAATGATAGCCAAACAATAACCGAAAAACGACAAAGATCACAACAACCACACCAGAAACTTCGACAGCCTATATCTCTTTCCTGGACGTTCTGATGCAAGATCCCTCCGGTGAGATCCTAGATCTATGTGTCTTCAACCTACGGTTTAAATTTCGTAGAAATCCAACGGTTAACGAACCCGCAGCGCCAATTCTCCCACGACTGCGTAGTAACCGACGAACCAAACCCGGTTCAGTCGTTTCTCTTGATTCGGCTCTCTCCACGATGTGTGATTCGTTCTTCTCGAACAAGGCTCTGATACCAATTGTTGGAAGAAATCCAACAAACTGGTTTCTAGAGCGGAACCACGAATCAAGAACTACTCCAATAAGACCTCGACAAAGGGTTATGATCTTTTAATGTCGAGTGGCACCAACACACACAAAAGATATTTACACTCAAACGTTTATTAAACGTGAGCAAGAAAAGAATGTACCAATAAAACCTCACCCCACCATCCTTATTTATAGAGAATGAGTGGGGAGAAACCTAATCCTTAGTTAACAATGAATCTACAATTAAGGAGGTTAAGAACTTTCCTAATACATGACTAACCTCCTTAAGTTTGAGCTAAACTACAACTAAGCCCCCTAAACTTATATCCTAGCTATTACACACTAATACTCTAACATTAAAGATAAGATCCATACCGTATCTTCAAGTTATTTATGATCTTTTGTATGATGTTTTTATTTAACTTATGTTTTGATGGATTTTAGAATGCTCTAGTTATTGTTATTTAAGTTTTAACTGTCTTGTATGTTAAACTAACTTGAGATTACTAAAACAGATTATATTTGCAATACTATTTTGTTGGGTTTTCTTGGTTTTACAACCGAATTGTGGTACTATAAAATTATGCTACCAATGTTTCAATTACCCAAAGATGTTAATTATACGAATCCGTCCCCCATAACTTTACTTAAACTGTGAAGCCAGACTTGAACAGTTCCATAGAGGTTCTTTTCTTTTTTTTTCAAGAAAGATAGATTAAAGATGAAATCAATTCTAGGCGGGTGCGATTGTGGTTTAGTAATATTAAGTCAATCCAAATCATTTTTTACATTTGACTTTTTGGCTAGATCATATGTTTGGCAAGAATAGTTAGAGTTGATTGTCAACTGTAGCTTTTATCCAGGTTTATAAGCAACTCTGTAACTTTTATTTGTATTGAGGTGATTGGAAATTTTGCTGGTCTTGCAAAGTAGAAGCAAGCCCATTGGAAACTAAAGCCTGATCAGCATGGTTCACAATCATAATGCATGATACATTTTTTTATTTTATTTTTTCGTGTTTGTATAACTACAGATGCAGCTTGTACTCTTCAATTGCAGTGCTAAAGTATGTTTCTTAACGAAGAAAGAAACAACCAACTTTACCAGAAAGATGCACATGATTATAACAAGCTCAAACCGATGCCAATACCAATGAATTTGATATTTGCTTGTTGTCACGCTAATTATTTTCTAAAAAATTATAAGTAAGTGGACTGGAAATTTCCAAGTCAACCCGGCCTGGCCCGTACTAACAAGTTTTCCGTTTTGATCCGCATCCCAATTCCCAACCTCGCCATTTTACCACCTTTGTTAGTCTTACCTCATCTTCATTGTGAAGAAGACTGAAAATATGCTTTCCTTTCACTATATAACTAATATGGTTCTTTGAATAACCATAGCCGAGGTGACCTAGTGGGCTGGCACCCTAGTTGACCCACAAGATGTCTTATGTTCAAACTTCACTAAATACACATACTCGAAACAGTCACATGGATCCGATTAAGTCGTGTACATCCGAGGAAAACCTCATATGTGAGCCCTCTAGTTTTTGTTAACTGTCTTAATCCTTTTTTTTTTCTTTTTCTTAACAGGGCCCGTCCATGGGTCAATGGCCCAATTCTATATCTAAATCTACGTCACCAAAGCATATAAATAATTGAAATCGGTGATTAAAAAACAACATAAAGAGCATCACCAAAGCCCTAAGCAATGGTTGGAAAACTCAAGATGGCAAACAGCTACATACCTTTCGAAATGCAAGAAGAAATCATGAAAAGGCTTCCCGTAAAATCATTGCTTCGATTCAGATCGGTTTCAAAACACTGGAAGTCTCTCATCCATAGCTCTAAGTTTATTGTTGATTATCGCGTACAAAAGCATCGTTTACTTGTAAGGGACAGTGACACAAAAGATGAATATTGTACTGAGCTAAAATATATATCTATCGTGGATGATGATACTTTCCCTCGACAGAAGCATGACCTGACTTTTCCCATGTCTCTTAAAAGTTCTGTAAGAAAAAGTATGGGAAATTCGCACGGCTTGTTATGCTTTTCATACGGAAAGGTGGTTGTTATTTGGAACCCTACAATCCAAAAGACGGTTTCTATCGATGTGCATGATGCGTTAGATTTACCTTATGAAACTTTTTATGGTTTTGGTGTTTGTCTTGATACGTGTGACCCTAAGCTTGTAAAGATGATATTTGATAGTAACTTGAAGGAAAGTTACACAGTTGAAATTTTTACATTAAGTTCGGGGGTTTGGAGACTTCCACATAGTAATCTACCCCGTAAATCAATTTGCTTCACACACTGTCGGGTATATGTAGATGGCCGTATTTATTGGTGTGCTTATGATTATGTTCGCTTGCCTGATGGATTATTTCAGCGTTCTAAAATGATTATGTCATTTGCTACGACAAGTGAAGAATTTACAGAAATAAGCTTTCCAAATTCTTTAGCACTCAAGGCTGGCATTGGTTTGGGTATAACTAAGTTAAGGGACTCCCTTATTGTGGTTGAAATCATTCTCAATGATCAAGTTTATGGTATATGGATGATGAAGAATCATGGTGATCCAAAGTCATTTACAAAACTGTTCAACATTAACTTCAACATTAACTTAGCAGATGCATCAATGATACCTGTAATTGGATTTAGAAACAGTGGTGAAGCTATAGTTAGAATGAAAAACGATGACAGTGATGCTCTTTATGTTTATGAACCCAATACAAAACACATCAGTTTTTTTGGGATTTCACATCCTTACAGTTTGAGTTCCTACATGGAAACACTACTTTTGCTTGATCATTGAGATTAAGTATATTTAGATACACACCGCAAGATTATGGCAGCATTGGTGAATGTAGAGCTAAGAATATATAGGCTATATTTTCAAGCAAGGTATGGAGGTTGAAGTGCGCGCAGTTATAGCTCATCGTAGTTAAAGTTTGTGATATATACAGATCGATGCTTAGGTTAGCAGTAGTATAAGATCATTGTTTTTACAATTTATCATGAACAGTTTCTTGAAAGGCAGGAAAGTTATATCAGATATGTTAGTTATTTGGTTTGGCAGCAATTATGTTACTATAATATCATCTGCTATCTCGTGAGGAGAGGGTCCTAGGAATAGCCATTGAATTTGTGTCAAATGCCATTTAAAATTATCATATAGTGCAATATTTTTTGGCTACATTTTATCGCTTTCCTTAATGTCAAGGGAGCATATCAAATGAGTCAACGCGTAACCTCCTAAAACTGATTTTTATTACAGTAAAAATTTATGCAGTATACAAAAAAAGGTATTTACGGATCAACCCAACCCGTTTTGACCCATACCAAAATATGACATGTTTTGATCTCTTTACACAGAACACTTGTCTTGCCACAAGGCCACTTATACACAAAATTGTAAATGAATATGAATACATGTATATTTGTATAGTAACAATGATGAGCAATTGTGCAGTAATTACTTTCATAAGTATGGATCCTTTAAATGATACTGAAAAAAATTACATTCAGGTGTAACTTTAATAATCATCCATCAATATCAATGTCACTTTTATCCTTCCAAATAATATCACTATAACCAAACAACCTCGCAAAACAAGACACCAACTGATCCTGAACCACAGCTTCATCAGGAAGCTCCATATCCGTCTCTTTCCTCAACGAAGTAACATCCTTATCAGCAATTCCACAAGGCACAATATGTTTGAAAAAACTCAAATCAGGGTCAATATTAAATGCCAACCCATGGGATGTAATCCCAGACGAAATACGAACACCAATAGCTCCAATCTTTCTATCCTCAATCCACACCCCCGTCTCACATTTCCTTAGACCATGAGCTTTGACACCATAAAGAGATGATAAATTAATCATAGTTGACTCAAGATTTTCAACATATTTCCTAGCGCCAAACCCGATATCTCTTAAAGATACAATAGGGTATAAAATGGCTTGATGTGGACCATGAAATGTAATATCACCTCCCCTTTGTGTGTAGTGAAGTTCAGCTCCCATGTCTTTTAGTTCAGATTCCGGAATTAGTAAATTGTAATCTGTTCGACGTTTGCCTAGTGTGTATGTAGGTGGGTGTTGCAAGGACAAAAGGGTATCTGAAATTTTATTGATTTTCCTTTCAGAAGCCAGTTTTTCTTGCAATTTAAGAGCTTCTAAGTAATTGAGTGTGCCCAATCTCCATACCTCAAGATTACGTGGAATCCTCATTTCCTGGAAAATTAACATATAACTTCATATTATTACTTATTTGTTTCAAAAGTGTTTTCTTTTTAGTACAAGTAAACATTATCAGACAACTTAATGTATAATGACACTCTAACTAGAAAGCATGACATATCCATACTCAAGTCTTTGCGCAGAAAAAAGCAAGTTTTCCCAGACTACATGTGAATAGACTCGAGTGTGAATAGCTGCTCAAATCATTAAACAAATTCACATATTCTTTATCAGATAAATGCTACAAGATAAAAAGTCCACATAAAACAAGTAAATTTAAGTATGATCTTGGTCAAGTTAACTAATACAACAACAACAACAACAGCAATCCCGCGAGGAGCGAGGTATGTGGGAAATAAGATGTAATACCTCTACTTGAGGAGAGTAGGGGGACGACTTCAAGAAAAACCTCTAGTCTAAAGTGTGTGTATGTATACACTGCCTAGTAATAGTTCTTTTTTCTTTTTCGTTTTTGTCACATTTCCATATAAAGTGTACAACAACAACAATACCCAATTTCGCCATACGAGGAAGGTAGAATGTAGACAAATATTACCGCTACACAAGGTTAACCCAAGGCTAGGGAGACTGCTTTCAAAAGCATTTCATTTCCATAGAAAGTTTCAAGATTCAAAATCTTGACATATAATAAAAATCAAATATTCCCACATTTTACAACTGGGTTTAAGCTAAAAAGTAGCAACAACATCAAATACAAAATACCCACATGAAATTTTCCATCAAAAACCAAAATTACAGAAACTAAATTCAGTCAAGCGTTTCAACAAACAGGTTGTGAGCATCAGTTATAAATCAAAATTAAACCATGAGATTTTGATAAAAATGAGATCTTTGAAAAGGGTTTTACCTGAAGATTGATTCTGGGCCAATGAAATCAAAATAATTTTATAGATTTTAGAACGTCAACTGTATCTTGATGATAGTTTTGGTCCAATGAAAATTGAAGTATGATTTTTGAATTATTTATTTTTTTCGTTTTACAGGTTATATAAAATGTATGGTTTAAATGTGGTTGCTGTATAGTGGCAAGTATATTCACCGACAAAATAATACATAATTATTACTGTTTTCTTTTTTTTACCCATTTAAAAAATAAAAGTTTTACCCTTTAATTAATTAAGTTTTATTATTTTATTGGGTCCCGCTAGGTCTAGGTTTATGGATGGATGAAGTAATCGAAAGTCCCTCCAACTCAATCAATATCAACATGTCGTGACCGGTTAGACTTGGTTGATTTTGTCAAAAAAGAAAGTATGTTTCGGGGGTTCATTGATTAGTACACCCCCGGTGCTGGTAAGGTCGAGACCATGGTCGTACGTCTTCGGTTTGCCGGCCTATCTTCTTTCTGAGATTGACCATCCAGTTGGGCTGGTTTGGCTAAAGGAGTCAGCTGTCTGCGGTTCAGGTCAAAACATGCAAATTATCAGGATGGGTTAGAATGGGTAGTTCCAATGATTTGATTTACCAGCACTTTATTATCTTTTTTTTAAAGTTTTACCATTGTAGATGATCTATACTATCACTTAGAGAGGAACGATTCCCTCGTCTGAGAATCTTCATTCACGCACTATTCCTTCCCACTAAAAAAGAGCGATTGAGAATCTCGAGAACCTTAAACAAAAATGCAGAAGTGAGCGTACCCCGAGGCTCTCCTCTCTCCCTCTTTTTTAGCCAACACCATCAACCCCATTTTTCAGCTTGAATGGGGCAAAGCCAAAAATATGATTAATAGAAGGAAAGGAGATCAGAAAAATAGGCGGACGACTTATAGAACACATAATAAAATTAAAAAAAAAAAAAAAAAAAAAAAAAAAAAAAAAAAAAAACAATTTAATGTTTTACCATTGTAGATCATTACACCTATATGGTTGTGCCAGCGAATCCAATAATACTAAAAGTGCAGAATTGTCTTTTTATATACTCCCTCCGTCCCAAAATTATAGTCCCATAACAAAAAGCACATTCTTTTAGAAAAACATCACTATCACTACTTTATCTCTCTTACTTTTTTGCCAAATGACAAGTTTACCCTTAACCAATTAATTAATACTTCATTAAAGTTTGTAATATTAATTTCAACCAAGGGTAATATAGTAAACTTTACCAAACTCCACTACCTATTCACTTTTCATTTTTGGTATGAGACAATAATTTTGGGACGCCCGAAATGGAAAAATGGGACAATAAAATTGGGACGGAGGGATTATGTAGAACTTTATTTTAAACATTTTATATAAGATCGTACGTAAGTCAAAAGTTGCAACATTAGCATTTTTTTTTATAACAGTAGATATTCGTTAGGTATCTGATAAATGGAGTTTTTTGTTTAAAAAAACCGTAAATAACTAAAAGTACAGGGTGGTCGCTGTAATTTTTTTTATTGAATCTAATTTTTAAATAAACTTAAAGATAGTTTTTAAAACTATTTGGTAGGTTAAGGGTGTGTTTGAAAGTTTCTTTTAAAAAAAAATATATTACACTTTAACATCTTTTATAAAACCGTATGTGCGTCAAATTATATCAATATTGGGTTCGTTTTGTTCGTAATCCATACGCCTTTTTGTCAGTATATTTTTTATTAAAGAAATCGTTAAATATTTGTTAGATATTTAATAAATTAAGTTTGTTATATAAAAAAGTTATAAATGATAGAAAGTTCATGATAGATTTTATAACTCGTTACATAGTTTGGGGGGACGTTTTGTAAATGTCGATTTTATTAAACAAAAACTGGGCTAAATTTTATTTTTGGGCCACGCTTTGAAGCCCTCGTTTCATGTGGGGAATAGCATATATATAGGTAATTTGAAGTTTCACGATCCATCAGAAGAAACAAGTAAAACTTTTTTTTTTTTTTTTTCCCAACTAGCTAGCTAGGGTTTGCATGGATATCCACGAGCAGATACTAAAACGATTGGACGTTAAGGATCTTATTCAATTCGATGCAAAAGCGTTTGTAAGTCATGGCATTCTTTAATCTCAACCTCAGATTTTATCAAAACTCATCTTAACCATAGTTACGTTAATAATGAATTTAGACATAGAAGGATCGTTGTGTCTCGGTTTGGGGAACCAAATAACCAGTATGATAGTTGTATTGTTGGTTCTTCTAATGGTCTTATATGTATTAAA
Source organism: Artemisia tridentata subsp. tridentata (assembly GCA_021014915.2). NCBI lineage: Eukaryota > Viridiplantae > Streptophyta > Magnoliopsida > Asterales > Asteraceae > Artemisia > Artemisia tridentata. The sequence goes on from CP139506.1 coordinate 393,643,620, forward strand.
ACATCAATTGCTAATGTTTTAGTAGCCAACCCTTCCTCTAGAGAGGTTGTAAAGACCAAGATTCATGTATTTCGTGGTTCGGGCGGCCTTGGTTGGCTGTGGAAGATGAAGAACTTCATCTTAGAGAGAGAAAGGTAGTGAGAGGGTGGAGAGAAATCTGCCAAATGTTATCTTTATTGAAAAATAACAAATGAATGGTGCAACACTCCCACACCCCACATGGAGAGATATGTGGGGTATTTATAGGCTCTTTTACATCCCTAGTTTGCCAAATAATCATAAGTAGTCCCTGCGTGAGCTACTTAATACAAACCTAGTCCAATTCACGAGAGTGACGACATCTTTATAAAAAAGCGAGTCTAACAATCTCCCTCCAAGATGTCGTCACAAGTGAATGGTTACAATGAGACCTATAAACAATACAAAGTAAATTACAAGAATAAACTTTTGCTGAAGTGCAGAGTCTCTGTAGTCTAGATCCTGAGGCAGACTTGAAGTTCTCTAATCTGAAGATCGCGGCATCGATCTTTGTGCTGACGGCACTAATACTTGTAGCTCTGAACTTCAACTGTAATGTACTAGTTAGGTTATTACTCCCTCCTAACTAGTGAGCCCTTTATTCTTTTCTGCTCCCTCCTGAAACGACAACTCTCTTTAGCCTTTTAAACACGCAGCGGAGACTGTAAGCACAATGGTTGTCGTTCGGGAGCATTAACATATCTCACAAAGTAATTGCATCCAAGTAGGTAATAAGCCGTACTTCTCTCTCCATTTCCTTTTCCCTCCTAAGGGCGTACTTCTCCCTCCTGATGATTGCGAGTCATCGTAATCATCATATAATAATGTACATGGCTTGGAGTACCTTGATCTTGAAGCAATACTAAATCCATGATAGCACGTCGACAACCCGTCGAGGCTTAATTATTGTGAGAATATGTTAAAAAATCACTCTCAATACTTCTCTCAAACCAACCTTAAAATTCACCGGCTTCTAATAAATGACCACATGTGGAGACAACCCGATATGACCAATTTGAAAACGAAGTAAACATCCCCCCTCAAATGTGACTTAATCTTGTACGATAATGTGACTAAGAACCTATACTGAGCACTACAATGTAACTCCTTAAAGCATAGGTCGTTTCATATACCCATCCATCCTTCCTTAACTGTATATGAACCTCTCTTGAATTATCCACATCTTTGTGTGACACTGAGTACTACAACGTATCTCCTTTAAGTGATAGTTAACTAGGTCTTCGTCCATCCTCCCCTTGACCTATGAAAACTAGATAATCCAAGACTTAATCACTACACCCATGAGAGCCCAAACAAGTATCTCACAAAGTCATGCATCCAACCAACCTCTAGACTTTGAGATAAATAAGTACACATGCACGAAAAATGTTACTTCAAAATCAAATCAATAATACCATTCTTCTCCCGTAGTCATTCTTCTTAACCATATTAGCCGTGAACGATGTATCCCCGTGATTGTTGCGATGGTAACCCTATATCCCTTTTTTTTTTTTTTTTTTTTTTTTTTTTTTTTTTTTTTTTTGACATAATTTGAAATACACTAGGAAATGCCGTTACAAGAAAGCTAGAAAAATTTGAGTATAACAGATTTTGACGTCAATTTTCACCTAAAAAATTCGAATTTTGACCAAAAATTTTGAATTTTGGGCCAAAATTTTCACTATTATACCAAAATTTGAATCTCGCGTAAAAATTGAACGTTTAATCACCTGAAAAAAATAAATTTTACTCACATTTTCCCGCAAAAAAACTCTTTTTTTTTTTTTTTTTTTTTTGAAGGGATACTAATTTGAAGGGTGTCAAAGTGGAAGGATTATACGTGAACATATTTCTCAATTACGAAAGAAATGAATTGCGAGAGTAACAGTTGGCAATTGCGAGAAATTGGTGAATTTCGATAAAGTGCCCCAATTGCGAGAGAACTCCCCAATTGCGAGAAACAGCATCAATTGCGATAAAAGTCACCAATTCCGAAAGAGTCCTGAATTGCGAGAAAAAGTGCCAATTGCGATAGTTAAATGCAATTCCGAAATGAATTTCGAAAGACCAATTGCGAGATAATTCTGCAATTGCGAGAGATATGACCAATTGCGAGATAATTCTGCAATTTCGAGGAAATGAGCAATTCCGAAACTTTTTGCCAATTTCGAGATAATGTGGCAATTTCGAGATTCTGCTAGTTTTTACCCACTCTTGACTTTTTCACTCTTATCCAATAATGCATCAACTGTCACCACTCATCCCACCTCCCATCAATAATTGAGTACAATAAGTATAGTCCACTTTTCCGGCCATAAATTCCGACCAACTTTTCCGACCATCTTTATGCAACCCGAATCTGATCCTAAAACCCATTTCGAGCATAAAACTCGACCATATATTCATCAAATCGGACCACATTTCACGGATTAAAGATACATAAGACCACTACTAGGCTTGTTTTTTTCGTATGAAACGGAAATAAATTCCGATGACCGGAAAAAAATTTCCGATGACTAAAAAGAAGATAAAAAACAGCCTAGAACTTGAATCGAACCACAAAAATCAGTAAACTCACCAAGAATCTCCCCCGGTTAGCTCTGATACCAATTGTAGAGACCAAGATTCATGTATTTCGTGGTTCGGGCGGCCTTGGTTGGCTGTTAAAGATGAAGGTGTTCATCTTAGAGAGAGAGAGTAGTGAGAGGGTGGAGAGAAATCTGCCAAATGTTATCTTTATTGAAAAATAACAAATGAATGGTGCAACACTCCCACACCCCACATGGAGAGACATGTGGGGTATTTATAGGCTCTTTTACATCCCTAGTTTGCCAAATAATCATAAGTAGTCCCTGCGTGAGCTACTTAATACAAACCTAGTCCAATTCACGAGAGTGACGACATCTTTATAAAAAAGCGAGTCTAACAGAGGTTAAAAAGCTACAAACCCCCCACTCCCCCAGTTTCCTAGGTGGTCATCGTCGTTATGTTGGGGTTTTGGTTATAATTTGTGTAAGGATAACTATAAGGTTATACTAGGGGTGTCTATTAGAGGTGAGGATCGGACATGTTTTCAAATGTTAGAGTTAATATCAAATGTTTGGAAAGACATTGGACAAGTTGAGCATACTTTTATTAGTAATGTTGAGTATACTTTTTTTTTTTCTCCTGCTTTTGGGTTTGCTTGCTTTGCGTGCTCTTTTGCCTGCTTATTGTCTGCTATGCTTTCTCGGTTGTTATCCTGCCTTTGCTTTTTCACGCGCACACAAGCACTTGCCGGATGTCTCTTTGGAAGCAGCCTCTCTATTCCCGGGTTCTCCCCTGGGTAGGAGTAGGGCCTGTCTACATTCCACCTCCCCCATACCCTGTTCCGGCGGGATTGGGTTTGTTGTTGTTGTTGTTGGTGCCTTATGCAATGGGACACTATATTGGTTCATGAATGATAGAAAGAATAATAAAAATGTAATTCTTTCTTTTGATTTATCAAAAGAGGAGTTTAAAGAAATCTCCCAACCGGATGATGATGTATATAATGGTTGTATGGATGAAAATATTAGCCTTAGCCTTGGGGTTGTCAAAGAAGGTTTATGCATATATGAATCTCGATTATCACCTTCCTCTAAAAAATGGGTAATAGAAAACAACGATATGTGGATACTGATGAAGCAAGATGATAACGATGATGAGATGGAGGAGCGTGATGTTGTACATTACTTGAGACCTATGAGGGATTACATTCCACAAAAGAGTTTTTTAAGTCATATAGATGTATGCTCGTCAAAAAGTGGAGCATATATTGGTTCTCCGATATTTGTGCAGAGCATTGTATCTCCCCATGTTAATGTTAATGACAGACTAACGAAGAGAAAGAGACAGAAATCAGAGGAGGACGATAACTGGAGGAGTTTTAAGGTGGCTTTGTAATATTATTGTCGCTTGTTTCAGTATTTTCTATTTTCATATTAAATTACGAGGAATAATTAATTGTAACTATTATATACTCACTTAGGATTTCTGATTTTTCAGTTACGTAAAGAAGATCTTGGGTTCATGGGTCAGGTGCCAGAGTTTGATACTGGCGAAGTATCAAGATGATGACAACTCATGGACTTATGCATGAACTTTACTTATTTGTATAGGGAAGGTGGTGCTTTAGAGATCCATGTTCGTATCTTCAAGTTAATTACGATCCTTTGTTTGATGTTTTCATCACTTTGTGTGACGAATTTCATAAACATTTCAAAATGCTGTAATTATGTTGAAATAATTTGAGATTAATAAAATGGGTTATTTTTACAATACAAGTTTTTCGGTTTTTACAATTGAAATTGTCCCTTATAACTTTTTATTAAAATGAGAAGGTAGACTTGAACAGTTTAAAAGAGGTTGGTTTGGTTCATTTCAAGATAGATGAAATCAGTTTGAGACGTATGGGATCATGGTTTGCGGTTTAGATTGTTTAAAACTGCAGCTTTCGGTCAGAGTTATGGGCAACTCTGTGGCTATTTGTGTATAACAGTCAGAAGTAGACTCACTCACACACACATAAAAAATTAGTAAATTACATGGATGTATCCAGTATACCATTTCAAGATGGCATATCGATTCAGGTCATATGAATTGAAAACACACTCCATTTATAGAAATCAGCGCCAACTATATACAATTTGAACATAATTCTCTACATTTAAAAGAACAAGATGTCATTCATCGATATCAAACACAAACATTGTTTCAAAATTTTTAACAGTAACCACTATGTTTATCGTACCCAATAACCCAAACTACCTTTATATTTGTAATTTTGACAGCTGATCGCCAGTAGCCTCCACTGCCTCTTTAGAATCTTCAACTTCAACATTTACATAAGTCTTGTAAATGGTTATAGCTTTTGAGAAAACGTTATCATCATTATGCTTCTGCAAGGCATAGAGTCTTTCAATCACATCTGAATCAAATATCAAATCAGCATAGTAATTATTGTCTTCAGCTACAACACGTTGAACCTCTCCAACATTTAACAAGTTCTCTGTTGGTTTGGTTTGTTGTGTGTGATCCCAGATCAGGGTTAAGATAATCAATAAACAAGGTACCGGATATTCACTTGAAATCGTGTTATCACTTTCCAATAGAAACTATTCGACCCTATGCCTGGGTTACACGAATATCTCTATGGGATAAGACTAAGTGATGTTCTTGTTCTAGGCACAGATCAAGAACCGATCGTATTTAAGTGTTTAGGGTTTGTATGTTCAATCCTCATGCAGTTATGATACGACCTCTATTTATAATAGAGTTTACTCAAACCCTAGCCCATGGAATTATGTATAATTAACGGACCATTAATTATATCATAATAGTTTCCATAATAGTAGGAGTTAGTGGTTATCAGCTTACCAGACTTAACTGTAAGCTTACCAGCATTAACCATGCTTACCAGCATTAACCATGCATACCAGCATTAACCATGCTTAGCAGCATTAACCATGCTCAGCAGCATTAACAATGCTCAGCAGTACTAACTTAGTACTGGTAGTCTTAACATTAGCAGTAGAAACTGTTAGTCTTAACACTAGCAGTAGTAACTCTGCATAAGCAGCAGAATGTTAGTACTATCAGCCCAGCAGCATCATTATTGAACTAGCAGTAGTAACAAAGTACTAGCAGCAGGAACAATAAAGCTAGCAGCAGAAATGAAGCTAGCAGCAGAATCAAATAATACTAGCAGCAGAATGATCTGCATCAGCAGTATTATTATTTCTACTAGCAGCAGAACCACAAACCACTTAATTTGAGTCAGGGTAAACATTGACCTGATGGGTGTACACTCCGTACCTCCAAGCCCATTACCAGGTATGAATTAATCCCTCAAGTGCACTAAATTTTCCAACAATCCTCCCCAAATTTAGTTCACTTCCTTTGCATGAAAAATTAAACACAAAACAAAACATATGCATAAATGAAAATATCTTGAAGATTGAATTCTCATCTTAGTACATTATACTTTCAAATATTCGAGAATCAGGGTGTTCTAAGAATTGAACCCTTCAACCCATTTGAATACCTGATGATAAAATACACATACATTTTCAAACACTTAAATACTCCTGACACTATACAAGCCATGTGTCCATATCCAATTCATAAATGTTGTAAAAGCTAAAAGTCCAAAGCTTCCTGAAGCGGCAAAACTTCAACATTTACATAGGTGGTTCCTCTTTAATCATGCCCCTGCTAAGCACTTTTTCAAAGAAAATTAACCATTGAGAAGTGAAGACTTCATCCTCCTTTCAGCAGGTTCTGAGCACAACCTTGGGATGTAATATATAAAACATGTGCTCCAGTCCACTGAATGTTCAGCTTTCCACATTGAACTCAGCTCCCAAGTTTCCTCAGGAGGGCGCTGGGTGTCTTAGCATTCAGTGACTAAGTTGGACTTAATCCCATCCCTTTAGCAGACTTAAAAACCGAGTCTCTAGCCAAACCCTTTGTCAAGTGATCAGCTAAGTTCTGTTGAGATCTAACAAACTCTATAGATACCACCCCATTCATGATAAGCTCACGAATCATGCTATGCCTGACACCTAAGTGTCTAGACTTCCCATTGTACATCTGGCTATAAGCCTTTGCCAATGTAGCAGCACTATCACAACGGATAGAAATAGGTGCTATAGGTTTAAGCCACAATGGAATCTCAAGAAGCAAGTTTTTTAACCATTCAGCTTCTTTACCAGCAGCAGCTAAGGCCACAAATTCAGATTCCATGGTTGAACTGGTGATGCATGTTTGCTTCTTGGATGCCCAAGAAATTGCACCTCCACCAAGTAGGAATACCCAACCACTAGTAGACGAATTGTCTTCAGTGTTACTGATCCAACTTGCATCAGTGTATCCTTTCAACACTGAAGGGTAACCAGTATATGAGAGACTATAATCCATAGTTCTCTTCAAATACTTAAAGACCCTCTGAATTGCTTGCCAGTGATGAGCACTAGGATTACTAGTATACCTGCTCAATTTTCCCACAGCAAATGCAATATCAGGCCTTGTACAAGTCATGGCATACATCAAGCAGCCAATTACCCTAGAATACTCAAGTTGAGATACAGCTTTGCCAGTATTAGGCATGAGCTTCTCACTTGTATCCATAGGAGTACTCACTGGAGTACAATCAAAGTAATTAAATTTCCTCAACACCTTCTCAATGTAATGAGACTGAGAGATAGAAATTTTGTTACTTTCATGTTTAATCCTTATGCCAAGGATAACATCAGCCTCCCCCATATCCTTCATAGAGAACCTTGATGACAAAAATTCCTTTGTTAGGTCAACTTGATTTTGGTCAGTGCCAAAGATCAACATGTCATCAACATATAGACAAATGATGACTCCTTTACCAGATTCATCAAATTTGCTATATACACATTTGTCAGACTGGTTAAGTGAATAACCACTAGACAAAACCACTTCATCAAATTTTTGATGCCATTGCTTAGGTGCCTGCTTCAGTCCATACAAGGACTTAATCAGTTTGCACACCTTGTTTTCATTGCCAGGCATGATGAAGCCATGAGGTTGGTTCATGTAAACCTCCTCATCCAATTCACCATTTAAGAAAGCTGTCTTCACATCCATCTGATGAATAATCAAATTGTGAATTGATGCCAAAGCAAACAACAATCTTATGGTACTGATACGAGCCACAGGGGCATAAGTATCAAAGTAGTCTATCCCTGACCTTTGTTTAAAGCCTTGAATGACTAGTCTAGCCTTGAACTTTTCAATAGTTCCATCTACCTTCATTTTCCTTTTGAAAATCCACTTGCAGCCTAGAGGCTTGCAACCAGGTGGTAGATCAGACAACACCCAAGTGTTGTTGCCCATGATGGAATCCATTTCATCTTTTATTGCTTCTTTCCAGAAAGCAACATCCTGGGACTTCATTGCTTCTTCAAATGTTTTGGGATCATCCTCAACATTAAAGCAATAGGAGTGTTGGTCAGAGACCTCATCCCTTGTTCCTTCAATTAAGTACAATTGAAACTCAGGTCCAAATGATTTTGGAGTCCTGACCCTTTTGCTCCTTCTGAGCTCAGGTTCAGGTTGTTGAACCACAACCTCATCAGGGACCTCTTCTGAGACCTCTGATTCACCAATATCATTGGTTCCATTAGGAATCCTCTGACTTGGTCTAGGGACTGAAGAGAATCTATTCTCATCAAAGATTGCATCCCTTGATTCAATTATTGAGTTAATTGAAACAGATTCATTAGGTTCAATAACATAGAACCTATATGCCTTGGAATGCTCAGCATATCCAACAAAGATGCATTCAATGCCTCTTTCACCCAAAGTTTTTAGCTTTGGATCAGGGAGTTTCACAACAGCCCTACAACCCCAAACCCTGAGATAATTCAGGTTGGGTTTCTTTTTAGTCCAGAGTTCATAAGGGGTTGTCTTGTTCCTTTTGTTGGGAACCCTATTTAATAAATAGCAAGCTGTTAACATAGCTTCACCCCAGAACCCTTGACTCAGCCCAGAATAGGACAACATGGAATTAACCATCTCCTTCAGCACCCTGTTTTTCCTTTTCAGAAATACCATTTTGCTGAGGAGTATAGGGAGCAGTCGTTTCATGGATTATACCAACAGACTGAAAATACAGAGTATCCATGTACTCACCTCCCCTATCAGTCCTTAATCTCTTGATCAGGGACTCTTGTTGCAATTCCACCTCAGTTTTAAATACTTTAAATTTATCTAATGCTTCATCCTTAGTATGTAATAAATAAACATAACAATACCTAGAAGCATCATCAATAAAAGTCACAAAGTATTTTTTATTCCCCAAAGAGGGAGTAGCATGTAAATCACATAAGTCACTATGAATTAGTTCCAACACATTAGTTTCACGATTTACACTTTGAAATGGTTTCTTAGTTATCTTGTTCATCATACAAGTTTTACACTTTTCAGTGTCCATGTCAAATGCTGGGATTAACCCATCCTTAGACATATCTTGCATTCTTTTAAAGTGTACATGGCCAAGTCTAGCATGCCAAAGGGTTGAATCATATAACTTAGATGTCGACATAAAAGCAGAATCAACCATATCATGAACAATATTAAGTCTAAACATTTGATTACATAAATAACCAAAACCAATAAACACACCATGTTTAGATAACACAAATTTATCAGATTCAATAACTTGTTTGTAACCACAATTATTCAAAATACTACTAGAAACCAAGTTCTTCCTAATATCAGGAACATGTAAAACATTAAACAAAGAGACAATCTTCCCAGAACTAAACTTCAAATCAACACATCCTTTTCCATGCACCAGGGCTGTTGACTCATTTCCCATGTGAAGAATAGAACCATCATTCACTGACTCATAGGTCTTGAACCAGCTTCTATCTTTACACACATGAATTGTTGCTCCAGAGTCAACCCACCACGCAACATCATCATCCTGCACAAAGTACAATTAAGATATATATGTAACATAATAAATCTCAAAAGACTTATTAAATATATTCTGACCTTTCAGGGAATTGGTGTTACCATTCCCAGATCCACTTGTGCCTGATCCATTGGTTTTATTGCCAATCTTAACACCTTTACAATCCTTCCTGAAGTGTCCAGTTTTACCACACTTCCAACAAGTAGCTTTTGACTTCTTGTTAGGATCAGTTTTGGTGTTATCCTGATGCTTACGTTTGCCCTTGTTGTCATTGAACCTGGAGGAGTTGTTATGCTCCACCATATTGACAACTGATGGACTAGCAGCAGCTCTTTGTTTTGTCACTTTCATGAGCTTTGAGTGATTCCTCAATGCACAAATGACTGCCCAACTCAACAAGAGTTAACTCCTCCTTCTTATGCTTTAGCATATGCTTGAAATCTTTCCAAGAAGGAGGTAGTTTATCGATGATACAAGAGACTGAAATAGCCTCATCCATGTTCATCTTGTGTTGTGTGAATCGACCAAGTATACTAAGAAGTTCATTGTATTGTTCCATGACAGGTCTAGAATCAACCATTTTGTAATTGTTAAAATTACTTACAAGGAACTTCTTACTTGATGCATCCTCAGCCATATATTTGGCTTCCAAGGAATCCCACAGTTCTAGAGAAGATTCAACATTCTGATAAATGTCAAAGAGAGTATCAGACATACCATTGAGGATTAATCCTCTGCAGACGTAATCATCATTCTCCCATTTACTTCTGCTCCTCATCTGTTCCATAGTAGCATCATCCCCATGATCTTCAGGAATAGGTGAGGTCAGAACATACGACACATTCATGCTAGTCAGCAAGAATTTCATCTTCTTTTGCCATCTTCTGAAATCGACACCTTCAAACTTTTCCAGTTTGGAGAAGTTAGCCGCCATATGCCTCATAGCAGCCGCCATTGATTATCACTAAATAGTTTCTATTGATTGTTGGTTTGGTTTGCTGTGTGTGATCCTAGATCAGGATTAAGATAATCAATAAACAAGGTACCGGATATTCACTTGAAATAGTGTTATCACTTTCCAATAGAAACTATTCGACCCTATGCCTGGGTTACACGAATATCTCTATGGGATAAGACCAAGTGATGTTCTTGTTCTAGGCACAGATCAAGAACCGATCGTATTTAAGTGTTTAGGGTTTGTATGTTCAATCCTCATGCAGTTATGATACGACCTCTATTTATAATAGAGTTTACTCAAACCCTAGCCCATGGAATTATGTATAATTAACGGCCCATTAATTATATCATAATAGTTTCCATAATAGTAGGAGTTAGTGGTTATCAGCTTACCAGACTTAACTGTAAGCTTACCAGCATTAACCATGCTTACCAGCATTAACCATGCTTACCAGCATTAACCATGCTCAGCAGCATTAACAATGCTCAGCAGTACTAACTTAGTACTGGTAGTCTTAACACTAGCAGTAGAAACTGTTAGTCTTAGCACTAGCAGTAGTAACTCTGCATAAGCAGCAGAATGCTAGTACTATCAGCCCAGCAACATCATTATTGAACTAGCAGTAGTAACAAAGTACTAGCAGTAGGAACAATAAAGCTAGCAGCAGAATCAAATAATACTAGCAGCAGAATGATCTGCATCAGCAGTATTATTATTTCTACTAGCAGCAGAACCACAAACCACTTAATTTGAGTCATGGTAAACATTAACCTGATGGGTGTACACTCCGTACCTCCAAGCCCATTACCAGGTATGAATTAATCCCTCAAGTGCACTAAATTTTCCAACATTCTCGAGCACTTCTAAGGTCCATAACAACATATATGGGTCGGTGCTTACTAGGAGATCACATAAAGGTCTGATACACCCATGGTCCGCCAGGTACCTATGAGAAACATAAAAAAATTTACCAAAACAACAGTGTGTTAATTTTTAAATTCACATAGCCTCTGATGGTTCATTCAGAATTTTATTATACGAGTGTAGTAAACTAGTAAATCTTTTTATTCTTTTATTTTTTTTAATTATAACTACCGCATTAACTTTTCATAACATAACATTTGGACAGCATAGGATGTTGAGTTTATGAGAGATGTAAAGGATAACATACCTGACATGTTCATTACTACCTTTAGCAGTAACATGAAATATCACAATTATAACTGCCTTTAATAAATCCACTTGGTTATGAACATCACCAGTTCGAAGCAGCTTAACAATGGGAGGAATCAATCCAACCTTAATTACAGACTGATATTGAAAAGAAACATGAAATCATTACATTAAATTAAATTTCTGCTTGTGAAACACTCAAAAGTATAAATAATGGAGTAATTAAGATCCTTACCTGTACTCGATTTTCATTTTCAGAAGCGATGTGTGCCACTATCCAGCAGGCATATTCCTTTTCTATGTTTGTTCCGAACCTACTGGTTATAACATTCAGCAGGAGTGGGAATGCACCAAAATCAATGATAGCCTGTATGCATGAAATTTTTATATGTAAATTCTGAGTTTCAAGTAGATATATAAATAATATTAAGAATGCAAGCTCACAAGTAAACATCTCCCAACTATATATTCATATGCAACCACATAAGATCCATGATTTCAAGTTTGACACTTTATTCTTTGCGTATATCCATTCGTCTTTTATTCATTCAGTCGACAATCACACATGAAATGGTATAACCATATAGGGCAAGCAAAGACAAGTTTCGATATGTAATACTACACGTCAATTTTTGTATACCAATGTTTGTAGTGTGCACTTTGAGGGTAACTGCTCAGTATTAGTAAAGTTATATACATTTGATCCAGTGTTTTCCTATATGCAATCTAATTCTTATAAGTTATGTCAATGGAAATAAATGCCATCCGCATGTAGTTAAATACAGAACCAAATATTATATTCATCAGAAAGATCCAGCAAGCTCGTACCTGAACTTTGTGAGGAGAACGATCTACAATGTTCCTTACAGTTGCAATTGCAGGAGTGCATACAGAGCTACAACAGTGACTTGAAATTTAGATGAAAATACTTGTCAAAATATGAATCATTTTTTGTTAGAGAAGAAGCATAAAACAATAAAATTAAATATGGCAGAATGGGTGGGTCAGACGGGTTGGGTAATGGGTCAACATAGGTAACTTTTTTACGGGTCAAGTTGGTACAAATGGCTTGTGCCAAATTTGTACATTGTTATAAGCAGTTAGGCTGGACGAGTAAGGATGGTCAATCCCTCCCATTTTCTCTGCCACGTCAGCTTTCTCTCTCCAGTGACCTTCAGGTGATTGGGTGCCTTAGTAAGGGCGACCTTCATTTTTTTTGAAAAAAAAAAAAAAACCCTTTTCTTTTTTATATTTTCAAAACGAACCCTATTCAATATCATAATTCAAATTCAAATTCAACTTTGAGCGGGATCCCACCAAAATTCAAATTCAAAATTTAAAATTCAAATATGAGCGGGCTTTATTCAAATTCAAATTCGATTTCAATTTTCAAAACTTGCCTATATATAGCCACATACTCTGTATAGTTTATACACACACAACACACACACAAGTGAGGAAGAAAGGGATGCAGAATATCTTAGGAATCACTGGTTTGACATTATGGAAGCAAAATATTATGCTGGCGAGTTTAGGTCCTCTTCGAGTGAAGAGGGTTATAACTCAGATGATTCCTTTTCGTAGTTTCATTTAATCGTAGTTTCTATTTTCATTACCGTATCGTAGTGTCTATTAATCGTACTATGTATTTCGTGTTTTGACTTTAATGTTTAATGTAATTCGTGTTTTAACTTGTTTAATGTGTTTTCACTTTAATGTTTAAAACACAAAACACAATAAACACAATAAACACAATAAACACAATAAACATAAAACAAGGACCGAAAAGTAAAAAAAAAAAAAAAGAAAAAAAAAAAAGAAAAAGAAAAAAAAAATACACAATCGATCTAGATCGTTTTCACGACCTTGATCTCTCCACTCGACCACTCGATCGATTACCCACAACAATGCCATTTCGATCGCAATCGATTGATCGATCGATCGTTAGGCCTTACTGCAAGTAGCCTTAGTGTCTCAAATATGATTACAAAAATTATACACTTGGACAAATTGTGAACTGTTCGACCCAATTTTTGTAGGCTAATATCTACGTCTTAAACTACTTTTCCATAAACTAAAAACTCACAAATTGAGATATGAAGATTTAATGCAATCAGAGTGCCAACTTTACCCTTAATGCACATTTAAGATACCATCTGACTCTAAAAACTAGCAAAATTTCTTGATAAAGACTATTAAAGGTAAAATAGATTAAAACAGGAAGGTGGAAAATAGTTTCGAGATAGAGGGAGTATAATTTTTACTTTACCCATTTGATTTGTTTAAAGATAACATAACCCAAATCAACACATTTATAAGTAAGTTAATGAATCAAAACAGCCACCTGTAAATGCTACTAGTAATAACTAATAACCATAAAGCACAGCAACTAACCCGATGTGTTGTACAAGACGCTGGCTTAAACCATATTCAACACCAGCGTCAATGATAGGTTGAAGGGAAAAAGTTATAAATACATAATGTACTTAAAAAAAAAAACTCATTATGCTCTATGAACTATACATATTGTCATTATACATAGCATTTTTCATTTTATTTTGATATTTACTGACGTGGAATGCAATTTCCATTTTTATAATTGCTAATTTATCTATGTGGATGCCATGTAGGCTTGACAGCGTGGACAAAGACCCAAAACACCCTTTTAAACCCGATTTTGCTCATCCCCCTTTTATTTCACATAAACCCTAATCAAATTAACATCACAAACCCTAATCAAATAATTGGAATTAGATCTCAATGTCGACAGCCAGTTCATCATCCGTTAACAGACGTCGTGTGATACCAACTCAATGTAAGTGTAACAGACCACTTGCAAGGCGAACTGCTTGGACTCCCAATAATCCAGGGCGAAGGTTTCTTAATTGTCGTTATTCAAATGTAAGTTATATGATTACTTACTAATTAATTAACTTTTCCCCAAATGTGGATAGATTAGGGTTCGAAATATGATTTTTTGTTTTTTTTTTTAATTTTTTCAGATCCATGGTCAAGTGCAATGCAATGCCTTTTATTGGATTGATCCTGAGATTAACAGTCCATGGTACAAAGCTCAGTTGTTTGAGCTTTACCTAACTTTGCATCCTGAAGAAAGGGCATTGTATGCTGCTCAAATAACTGTTCAGGATCAACTTGAGAGTTTGGAACATGAATTTGAAGTATATCAGAATCACATGGACTTGAGGATACAAAACTTGGAGTTGGAACTTATCAAAAGCAAGAAGAAAGCTGCCATGTTGTTGAAGTGTCTGTTTGGTTTGGTTATCTTGTCTGTGTTTGTGATGGTGCTTTAGAGTTGTGGTTGTCAATGTAATGGTTCTTTTGCTGTCTGTTGCTAGGTTATGGTTGTTGTTTTAATGGTCTGTTAGGTTGTAAGGTTATTAGGATGGTGTAAGTTTATCAGGTAGGTTGTAAGGTAGTAGATGAAATATGCAGTGTAGCATTTTCTGTTTTGTAATGAATGGTGTAAGTTTGGTTGTTGAAATGAAAATGCAGGTTGTTATGTTTTATATATACATACAAAATTGCAGACATATATTGGTCCACAAAACAACAATAATGCAGCAATAATAAGTGAGTGTGGTCTCCACTAACAATGACAATGACATACCAATGCATTGATCAAATCAAAATGGGTCAAAAGAGGGTAATAAACAATGACAGACAGCAATAAAGGTGTAAAAGATTCTGATTTAATAAAAAAAGGCATGTGGCCAAAGTCAAGTTCACAAAATGTGTGCCTATTCAGTCAATGCACACCCATCCACATAACCTAAACCTTATCATAATATATTACAAAAGTAAATGTCTTGAAAATACTACTAAGTTCACAGCAGAAGCAGAATCATTCAAATAACTTTTTCCCCACCAGCGTCAATGATAGGTTGAATCATGCGCTTTTTGTCAGTCAGATTCCAGAGAGAGCGGCAAGCACATTCCAAAATCTCATGGCAGCTTGAATTAGTAAAACGCGCAAGGGCGGGAAATGCTGTATGTATCTGCAAATCAAACAGTTCACATTGTCAATCAAATACTATGTATAACTGTATTGGCGGCCATTTCAACTCATTTACTGTAGTGGTGGTCATTTCAAGTGGGACAAAAACTCGAAAAGGTCACCCTGGTTGTAAGTCCACATACATAATAATATTGTCTTTTAAATTATCTTTTATGCAATAATTATAAATCAAAATATATAAAAGGTAATAGAAACTTTTTGGGTCACCCAACCCGTACAATTGTGAGTGGCACTAAATATTAATCTATTTTGACCCGAACCGGTTTGGTAATTGGTTAATAGGTAACCTAAGATTTTTGTAATGACCATGTTTTGTAATCATCTTGATGCCTTTATTATCAAGTTAAAAATTTAAAAGAGGGACAAAAAGTGTTTTTGGGACAATCCAACTCTGCCCATTTTTACTAGTACTAAACTTGCTCATTTTAATTACATAATGTATGACACAAATACTATAAAACAGTCTCTTCAATAGCAGGCAGTGGAGTCACAAGATAGAAATTGCAGACAACCTCATTTTAACTAGTACTAAACACTCATTTTGACCCATTAGCGAACCCACACATCTTGCCATGCCAAAATAATTGCATAATGTAAGAAATGCTAGTGGAAACAGGACAACCTTTGCTAAAGTAGGTGGTGGAGTCATGGAACATAAACTCTTCAGTGTATATGCGACTGTTCTCAACATGGAAAGTCTAGCATGCTCATGTGACTGAGCCAACAACGGTTGCAAAGCACCTTTGTCAAGAACAATGTCACGACTCCATAAACAGTCACCAGCTATATTTGCCAACGCCCAAATAGCCTATGACAACAAAACATGTGGTCATCTATAAACTGTATACATCGTTCTAAAATAATACAAGGTTAGTATTAAGTAAGTAATTGTATATGTAGAAAAATTTTAACCCGTATCCTTAAGAACGGGTCGATTCAGGGTTTTTTTTATTCTCTAAAAAGGTACGAGTAGAATAATAAAACACCAAAAAAAGGAAATGGGTCAAATAGGTCAAATGGGTCAAACGTCTTTATTTATTTTTTTCGGCTTAAACATCCTCCTGTAGAATATTATTCAGAAAATTAAACTATTATATAAACATTAAATTTTTGGTAATCATATCCGAAATGCTAAGTACTTATCTATCACTAAATGTGTTCTTGGTTAACGTGGCCACTTTTGGCTTGTTCACACAAAAAAACCATTTCTTCACTTAAAAGTAAAAAATTTACCTCCTCACGCACATCACTAGGAGAATTGAGAAGTTTGACCAAACTTGGAACCGCCCCATCATCAACTAGAGCTTTGACATTTGAACCACTTATTGTTGAATGGGTCACTTTGAGATCTGTTTCATCTCTAATGGGTCATACGGGTAATGTAAAAAACTTAGAAAAAAAGAAAACAAGTCAAAGTCTGTATCTTTGATTCACACAACCTCCTTAATAGTTTGTTCAAAATATTTACAATATGTTACTGAAATAATTAAACTATTTAATCATATTTTACACAATTATGAAGTATATAAGTAATAAAACTATTAGTATGTAGTAATATTCAAAGAAAAGTGTCTAAAAGCAACTCAAACGACGTAACCCGTTTAACCTGCCCAATTTAACTCGTTATCCATCCAAACTAACAATACAATATACAATGTAGCATTAAAGCCAAAAGTTTACCTGGAGCTCAGGGAAATCCTCTCTCATCAAAAATTCAACAATGCGTGGTATCACACCCAGATATGCAACTTCCTTAACCGGTGGGTTTTGACCTGTGACACATAGTTTAGCAAGTCCCATGTGTAACATGATCAGCTACTAGTACTTCTTGCAAGTTACAAACTAGGGATGGCAAAAAATTCTGAAACCGATGGGGAACAGAGAAACCTGAGACAATTGGGTCAGTTAATTTATAAACTCTTATATAATCATACTATATAATAACTCATTTTGTCCTGAAAGCCAACAGATAATCACTAATTGGACACCCGATGGATAACACGCTGTTGCAGTTACTAGTATAATAAGCGGGTATGGGTTCGAATATACTAATACCTAATCCGAACCGATTTGTTGCCATCCCTAGTTGAAACTCAATATAAATAAGAAATTGATTTTTATACCTCCTGTTCTAAGAACTTTGGAGAACGCCATAGCTGCCTCCAACTGCATATTGTTATCATTTGAATATAGCCTATATACCATAGGGTACATTCTCTCAAACTGCAATTATACATACAATACGTAAACAAATCCTCATTTTGTGAGTCCAATTGACAGCAATATGACAAACAAAACGGATCTATAAAGCCATTATACATACAATACGTAAACAAATCCTCATTTTGTGAGTCCAATTGACAGTAATATGACAAACGAAACAGATCTATAAAGCCATTATACATACAATACGTAAACAAATCCTCATATGAATCTCAAGGAATTCAATTAACGCATAACAACACCAAGTTGGCATTCATCCCTCTAAACCCAAAACTAGTTCAAACAGTAATACAAGTCGATAGAAAACTATTAAAGTGAAAATATATTCTCAGTATACTGCCTTTCTATCCAAATACACATTGTGTAGTAATGTACAAGTAATTACACACAGACAGCTTTGACATTCAAACCTGATAACTAAACATAAAGATAGAAAACCGTTTCGGGTCGGTTTTCGGGTTTCGAACCGACAAAAACCGACAAAAACCGAATCGAAACCGACAAAAAACCGAAATAAATATACAAAACTGAAACCGAACCGAATAAGGTCGGTTCGGTTCGGTTTCGGTCGTTTTTTGGGTGAATTTTTTTGGCCCTAGTTTTCATAGTTGTATAATAACAACAATGTTTTTTTTTTAGTATATAGGTGAAAGTAAAAGAAATTCGATAAATGAAATGTTTGCAAGCCAGCCATGTGAAAGTTGTATTAAAGAGTTAGGGGTGTTTGTTTCGGCTTATATAGCCGGCTTATGGCTTATATGTGTTCGGCTTATATAACATAAGCCACAAATTGTGACTTATGTTATGTAAGCCGAACACGGCTTATGTTATATAAGCCGAAACAAACAACCCCTTAACAATATTTCATAGATTTAAACCGGTAAACAAACAAGGATTTATCTTTTAAATTATCTCGTAACATGTGAAGAATTTTTGTTCATGCAGAATCAAACATGTTTATTATATCAAGACACTTACTACGTTGATGTGAAAACGTAGAGGGGGGGGGGTGAATACGTTACCGTTTAAAAACTTAAAATCTTTTGTATCAAATATCCAATCAAGCTTGACGTAATATGAAAAATGCCAATTATAGTCTTATGACTAATATGAAGCATATAGTGTTGGGATTCTTGATTTGATGAGACAAAGTAAATATAAGAATGAAACAAAAGGACTGAATGTGACAAGTTGGGAAACTACAAAAAGATGGTGGATTTGGAAGATTTTTGAAGATATGCTTAAAGAATATTTAGTTTCCTAATTATATTAAAATTGTCTTTCTTGTAAACCCTAATCCTTTAGTATATAAAGAGGACATGGGTCATTAGGTTTTATGTGTGTCAAGATGTAAACACCAGTAAAGTGTGTGTATGTACCTAGGCGTATGGTCTTAGTTTAGACGCCTAGGGTTTAGTGTGTTAGCCTCAAGAATCATAGGATTCCTGTTACAGTTCATTGATGTAACCGTATTATCTTGATCAAATAATATTGGGTATGTGGAGAATGTTTTATAAAACCTTGTTATGATAATATTGATTCTATGCTTGAATATTCCGCCTATGTTATCATTATCCTAGATATAGGTCTAAACAACCTGAGCTATAAACGATCTTAACATATAGTAAAACAAGTTGTCACACAAGCATAAACATCAAGCCATAACACAAACAATAATATAGTGCAAGTATAAAAGTAAAGTAAAAGAAAGTGCAAACCGGACACGATGATTTATAGTGGTTCGGTCACGGAGCTCCTCTCCGCCCTACTCCACTCCCCGAGTACCCAACTCGAGAGTTACTTCACTAAATCAACAAGCTCCCTTCTCAGCGGAGAAAACCTTACAAACGTCGCTTACACTTTTTCCGGTACAAAGCTAAATACCGGGTTCTAGTTCGAGGTAGAACCAACCTGACGTCGCCTATACAATATTTTCGACACTAAGCTAGATGTCGAGTTCTTTCTCGGGTACAACCACTCCCGTTATGTTTTATGGCACAACATAACAAACCTTGTGTTTTATGGCACAAACACATAAACCATCTAATCTAGTTTGGTGAATATATTGTGATGATACTATGATGTTTACAATGATGATCCATGACACAAATGTCTAATGGATATGAATGACCAATCTAAATGATCTTCTTGAATAGGAAGTCTTCAATCAATGAGGATGACAAGTGCCCTTGAATCTTCATATGTTGATATGCTTTGGTGGATGAGATTGTAGGATCTTTATGCTTACTTTAGTGGATCATCACATAAGTATGCTTACAACAAAATGAATGTTAGAAACATTATGATCATGATGATAAGGGTGTTTAATGTATGTTACTACATTGTTAATGAGTGATCTAAAATGTATGCAAGATGTTAGAGAAAATGTGTTTTGAAGTGGTAAACAAAAGAGTGAACAATGGGCTGCTATTTCTAGCCAACAAGCACAGCAGCCCGCGGATAACACAGAAACAAAAAAAGGGTTCCGCGGGTTCCGCCCTTTATAAATTTTGGTTCCGTGCCCCTATTTTTTGGTTCCGTGCCCTCTGACAGAAAATCTAAAAAAATCTTTAATAAAATCTTTCCAAAATCTTATACACAATCTTTCCAAGATATCTTTTGTGACCTTTCCAGATTTAGATGACACAATGCATGAGGTAATAAGACCATTTTATTTTTTTCTTTATTGTTTCATGAAAGTTAATTAAAAATGTAACTAGTTAATAAAATGTCTAGTTACCTTTTGTAAAATAGAATGTCTAGTTAAGTGCTTGTCAAAATAAAATGTATTTTGTCATGTGTAAGTAAACTTTAGTGCTTGTATAAAAGTTATAATTAGTTTACTTGTACAACTAAAGGTATATATTTGTTAGTAGACATTTTACGAAAGATGTATTTATATAAAATACATGTAAATGCAAAATGTAAAGTAAGGTTGGAAATAGAATGATAAACTTATAAAATACTTAAAGGCTCTACAAGTATTTTAAACATTCTAAATGGTTTGTTAAGGGGTTTGATCATAATGCCACATAACAAACATGTACGAACCTGTGTTGTAGCATACGAGGACTTGAGACATCGAGAGGTGTTGAATGTGTGTTGAGAAAAAACATGATTACGAGTAACTTGTACATTTTATATTATGTATCAAGTTACATGTTTGTCATCAATCAAAACAAACGAGACTGTATAGATTAAATATCGTAATATTTGCACTAACAGTTGATATTGAAAAATTTGGAGTGATGTGATCATCACGGGAAGGAAATACATGTTGCACTTTTTTCCCTTGACCATGGTTCCCACTAGGTTTCCTGGTAAGCCTTTTTTTGACGAGGCAACATCCATAGGCGTGTGAAAGAATTATGTACTCGTTTCCCCTTACTAGATTTTTGTCTCACTGGGTTTTATCTAGTAAGGTTTTAGCGAGACATAATCTTCAGATAAACATCCAAGGGGGA
The DNA here is from genome assembly GCA_021014915.2 of Artemisia tridentata subsp. tridentata. NCBI lineage: Eukaryota > Viridiplantae > Streptophyta > Magnoliopsida > Asterales > Asteraceae > Artemisia > Artemisia tridentata. The sequence continues at coordinate 393,664,964 of CP139506.1, forward strand.
GTGTTATGAATAATTATGGAATGGATGTCAATATTCTTTTAACCGCTAATCCATGCTAAACTTATTGCACTTTATGAAGCCGGTCGAGAGTGCGTTTAGTTAAAATCAATGATTCAACACATCAAAAAAGAATGCGGACTCAAGTCTATCTGTTGGTCCCGTTTACACGGTTAGAAATAACTACAAAGTTAATCTAACTATGCACCATGTTTAAGTAATGTGATAATATTCTTTGATAGTTATAAGAAAATTAAACGTAAATAGATAAGAAATTTTTCAACGTTTAATTCTTATTAGAAATCAATCAAATAATTATACCCAAGTGTTTGCGGAATAACACTTGGGATTGAAATGACAAGTATGGTATGACTCCTCACTAAACTTAAGCTAAGCTTAAGTGGCAACTAAAAGGAACCACTGAGCTATCTCAGGGACAAGGTTGCTCTTTGGGGGAGTAAAAGTTGTTTGAGAATGTCTAAGCATTAATTGCACAAACTTGTCAACTTTTACTCCATCCTATGTTTCCTATTTATACACAAGTAAAATTACAACCGTTGTGATAAAGAAAAAAGGTGACCTAAGCTAGTTAGGACAAAATACTTACGTATTTTGTCTCTGTTACAAAAGGCTATTTTGGGTATAAGACAATACTGCTTTTTGAGGAGCAGTGATGGCACTGTCCTGACATTTTTCCTTTCATGGAAAGTTTGACTTCATGTTGATAATGACTTCGTCTTATCCATTCAAACGTTTCCCGCCTTATCCCGCCTATTCTCCAGTCTTCAGGTTTTCAGTCTTCTGTCTTCAATCTTTAGTCTTTTAGTTGTTGAGGAGTCTTGGGGTTCAGTGAGTTATTGTCATCACTTACTGAACCCATCACCTTCTTCTTTGGCTTAGGTGCCACTCACTGAGTTCCGCCTCACTGAATGGAGAGGCTTTCTTCATAGACTCATCCTAAGCATCCTGAAGGTGACCCACTGAGCAACTATTCACTCAGTGACTTGAATGTTGTTTAAGGTTTTCTAACACTTAGGTTATTTTCTATTCAAATCCTTGTTTAAGGAAGCTTGGGTACTGAATGGACCCAACAATCTCCCCCTATTTGGATATAAATATAGCCTAAGTGTTTTTATCAGTGTAAGTGAGCAAATGGACTTCTTCTTACACTGAAGATACAATAATGCAATTTAAGGAACACTGATTTAAACAAAACATGGGCCATCATTTTATTCATCAGTTACATTAGTCCTATCATCTAGTACAAAATGCTTAGGGTTAAGTACTCATACTTCCTTAATTCCCATGAGCTCAAGCTTTGCCTTCTTAGACAACAACACATCTTTGTCAGGCCTCTCACTCATCATCTTATCCATCAGCCTCATAAACTCATCATTCTCAGGACCCTTGAAGTTGAACGCCATAAGCTTGTAAGCAAGTAGTGTTGTGGTTTCAACTATATGGATGTCACTGACTCTATGAAAGGTAGGTTGACCAATCTCATCAACAAAGAAGATTTCATACTCAGGATGCTTGATCACCTTGTTGTTGACAAACACAACACCTTCAGGAAGATGTCTTTTATAGTGAAGTTCATCAATAAAACGTTCAGGTTCCAGCTCTACTGCCTTTCTTTTCTTCCCAGTGCTCTTTGTTGGCTCAGGAATTGTGAGAGCCTGAGATGCAAGTGCTTGTTAGTGATCAATTCCAAGACTCTTGGAAACCCTTTCCAATTCTTCATATTTATTTGTCAGGGCTTCCAATAGGCCAGGGATGCACTTATTATTCTTCTTTTTCAGGATGGGCCCCATCATATCCCATTCTTTAATACCGAATGCTGAGAACTTGAAGGGGGCATTCTTCTCATACACTATATCACCTCTTTGGATAGTGATGGCAAGAGGGTTGGTGTTGGCATGAATGATCATATCTGTGATGGGACCTTCACCCTTGGTCTTGGTCATTGTCCAAACATACCTTTCACAGTTCCTCCGCTTCTTCTCACTGTTCAGCTTGACTTTCAGGTTGTCCTCTTTGATGATATCAGCCTGAAGTTGTAAAAATTGTTCCCCCCTAATATTTTGATCAGTCTCCTTGATCACTTCTTTTGACACTTCTGCAATGAAAGGAATACTGAGTAGCTCAGCTTTGATTCTGTCTTCGTGTTCCATCATTGCAGCCACTTAATCGTGAGTCCCTCTGAATACCTTCCCATTATGTAGGACAAGATCGATAAGTACTGGTGCATCAGGATCTTGCCTAACTTCCTTTTGAGCTGGCACAAGTCTGGGAGGAGGGATCAGGAACATTAGTGGTGGTGGTTGTTGTGGCTTCAGTGATGATTGGAGTTGGAGAGCTTTCAGTGAGAGGAGAGATTGATGAAATCAGCATAGCAATTGTGGTTCCTGATGCTACTGTTTGTTCAGCCATATAGCTTTGGAGAGGTACATCATCAGTGATCACTTGTTCAGCATGAGCTTGGTCTTCAGGAGTATGGTCATCTTTTCTTGTACTCCTGTGTGGATCCAACTGTTGGAAGAGTTGTTGTACAGGTGTTGGCTTAGTCGGAGCAATTTTCTCCCCCTCAACAGATGCTCGAGCTTCAGTGGAAGCATCTGTTGATTTAGGAGCAGACTGTGTATGACCAGACTGAAGTAGCTTCAGGATATCATAGACCATGCCCTTGATCTCAGAGGTTTTTGTCTTCAGGGCAGATATGTCAGTGCTAATGGTAGACTGAGTTGAGGAGAGAGTGACAATCTGACTAGTGTAACAGGAGACCAACTCATTATGCTTTTTGTTGAGTTCATCATATGAGGAGGTGATGGAGTTGAGCTTGAGTTCTTGGGCACTGAGAGCTATGGTGACAGCCTCCTGATGAGATTTGAAAGCTGAGAAGTCTACCTCCTTGAATAATTTGAGGAATTCACTAAGGTTTGCTGAGGTAGAATTGTGGGAGTCCATGAATTCAGCCAGTTTAGTGATCAAGACTGGGTCATCTTTAAATTCAGCCTGAATGTTGGAGAGTGACTGAAGGATGGATGCAACTTGAGTACCCTGATCCTTACCTAGCTTTTCAATAGAGGACTTCAATTCACTGATTTGTTTATCAGTGGAGGTTGTGGCTGCTTTGGTGAGACCCTAAAAGTTCTCAACATTTGCTCTCAGGTCAGCATAAGATGCAGCTGCTTCAGTGTGTCTATCCCAGCTCATGTCTTCCAGTCTGTCATAGAGCCATTCATTGTTCCAGTCACCAAATTCGAACAAAGTCTTTGCAGTGACAGGCTTTGTGTTATTTAGCCCTTGATAGCCTGATGAAGAATGTGATTCAGTAGCCTCATGAGATGATGATGATGATGATGATGATGATGTAGGAGAGTTGTGTTGTTGTTGTTCAGGAGAGGGAGGTTGTTGTTGTTCTTCAGGAGGAGGAGATGAAGCTTGTGGCTTAGTATGCTGAGGGAAGGTGTAAGTGAGAGGATGGTCTTTAATATCCATATCATCCCCAGCAGCCAAAACTTCATCTTCTTCAATATCCAGCAGTTCCTCCTCTGACTCTTCATCAATTAATCTTTTTATGTCATCAAGAGTAAAAGTAACATCCGGATCCCCCTCAAAAGAGGGCTTGCCTTCGTTGTGGTCAGTCTCTAACCTCTCCAAGAGAACAGAGTGGGTTTTCTCTGCCTGGTCCGCGGAGTCAGTTCCTGAGGAGAAGAACTCAGTAACTAGTGATTGTTTTAGGGGCCCCTTCCCATCAGGGTTGTTCTGCCCTTCTGAAGATATAGGCCCCAAGTTAACTCCCTCAGGCAAAAGCGGTGATTTGCGAGTGCCCTCTTCAAGATGTGAATGGGTATTGTCCCCCTTTCCAATCGGGTAATGCTGCCCTATCGAAGATATAGGGACCGTTTCTCCCTGAGACCCTGGTTGTGATGTACCAGAGACGTTAGCAGGATGTGATTGGGTGTGGGTCCCCTTCTCAGTAGAGTAGTGCTGCTCTACCGAGGTTATAGAACCCTGTACTCCTTGAGACTCTGGCTGTGATGTACCAAGGCCATAAGCAGGATGTGATTGTTGGGTTGTTCCTGACTCCACTGACTTGTTTATGTCAGTAGAGTCTTTAGGAAAGGGTTTTCCCGAGGACACTGAGTGTGATTTCTCAGTGCCCTCCGTTGGTGTTTGTTTTTTGGTTAATGGTATACTGGCCTCTTCAGTGGGTGTCTCTTTGGGCTGGTCTTTCTTTTGCCTTCTTTTCTCAGGCTTTAAGCCAGAGGTCTCAGTGGCGAGTTGTTTGGGTTGAACCACCTTCTTGGACCCCTGTCTCTTTGTCTTCTTCTCCTTCTTGGAAGGAGAAGGCATAGGTGAAACTGTGTCAGAACCCTGAATAACTGTCAACATATATCTTGTCAGGGTGATTTGTGTGACCTCAGTGGGATCTCTTGAGTAGTTGGTTTTGTGTAAGACATCAGGAATGGATCCCTGTATATATTTTCCCTAATGTACTCAGAGCCCAATAAGTCTTGAAGAACACAGGAGATGAACCTAGGGTAAGCCATGTGTCTTTGCCTGGTTTTGCCTGTGAGCTTGACTATGAGGTCCTTGAAGATAATTTCTCCAACATCTATCTTTTTACCTTCTAGGAGACTGAACACTATCATTTGTTGAGCAGTGTTCAATTGCTCCGTTGAGGATTTGTTCCCACCCAGGACCTGAATGACAAAAGTCATCAGGATCCTACAAACGGCAGGAAACCAAGTTTTGATTATTAGGGCCTTGGCCAAAAGAGTCCCTGGGGCCACATCAGTGCGTTGTTTGTCATGTGGCCCAAGTAAAAGTAATTCGGCTTTTACTTCTGAGTCAGAGGGTTGTGGGGCAAAAGTTTCAGTGAAGTCAAGGCCAATGGCTTTGATAAAGGTTTTATTGTCAAGGGTTAGGGTTTTCTTCCCATTCTTCATTGTAAACTTAATAGAGGCGTCCTTGGTAACATTAGGGTTGGTGACCACAGCAGTACACCAGAACTCTCTCAAATAGTCATTGTAGATGACTGAGGGTGTCTTGGTGAATGCCTTGGAGAGAAAATAGTTTTTAAGATACTTTACCATATCCTTATAAGCTGGAAATTTTTTTGGGTAGGCAAAGTTCCCCACGACATTGTTTTTGGTCATGTCTACGCTCTCCAATTGGAATTCCACATTAGGAGCGTAGGTGATAACTTTAGAAGTTGCCATTTTTTGAAGAAAGGTATGGTTTTGAAGGATAAAAACACACAAGTTTTAGAGAGAGAAATTTTTGCAAGAGTTTGTTTAGTTTTTAAAAGCGTGTGTGTGTTTTCTTTGAAATGGGTATTTATAGGAGAGAGACAGGGTTTGAAAATTTTGGATATCAAAAGGTTTTTATGAGTTTTTTGAAAACAGTTTTGTAAAACCGTTTGATATCCGCTTTAAATGCCACTCTTTCCACTACCCGCCTTTTTCGCAACTAAATGGTTTGTTAAGGGGTTTGATCATAATGCCACTTAACAAACATGTACGAACCTGTGTTGTAGCATACGAGGACTTGAGACATCGAGTGGTGTTGAATGTATGTTGAGACAAAACATGATTACGAGTAACTTGTACATTTTACGTTATGTATCAAGTTACATGTTTGTCATCAATCAAAACAAACGAGACTGTATAGATTAAATATCGTAATATTTACACTAACAGTTGATATTGAAAAATTTGGAGTGATGTGATCATCACGGGAAGGAAATACATGTTGCACTTTTTTCCCTTGACCATGGTTCCCACTAGGTTTCCTGGTAAGCCTTTTTTTGACGAGGCAACATGCATAGGCGTGTGAAAGAATTATGTACTCGTTTCCCTTTACTAGATTTTTGTCTTACTGGGTTTTATCTAGTAAGGTTTTAGCGAGACATAATCTTCAGATGAACATCCAAGGGGGAGTGTTATTAATAATTATGGAATGGATGTCAATATTCTTTTAACCGCTAATCCATGCTAAACTTATTGCACTTTATGAAGCCGGTCGAGAGTGCGTTTAGTTAAAATCAATGATTCAACACATCAAAAAAGAATGCGGACTCAAGTCTATCTGTTGGTCCCGTTTACACGGTTAGAAATAACTACAAAGTTAATCTAACTATGCACCATGTTTAAGTAATGTGATAATATTCTTTGATAGTTATAAGAAAATTAAACGTAAATAGATAAGAAATTTTTCAACGTTTAATTCTTATTAGAAATCAATCAAAGAATTATACCCAAGTGTTTGCGGAATAACACTTGGGATTGAAATGACAAGTATGGTATGACTCCTCACTAAACTTAAGCTAAGCTTAAGTGGCAACTAAAAGGAACCACTGAGCTATCTCAGGGACAAGGTTGCTCTTTGGAGGAGTAAAAGTTGTTTGAGAATGTCTAAGCATTAATTGCACAAACTTGTCAACTTTTACTCCACCTTATGTTTCCTATTTATACACAAGTAAAATTACAACCGTTGTGATAAAGAAAAAAGGTGACCTAAGCTAGTTAGGACAAAATACTTACGTATTTTGTCTCTGTTACAAAAGGCTATTTTGGGTATAAGACAATACTGCTTTCTGAGGAGCAGTGATGGCACTGTCCTGACATTTTTCCTTTCATGGAAAGTTTGACTTCATGTTGATAATGACTTCGTCTTATCCATTCAAACGTTTCCCGCCTTATCCCGCCTATTCTTCAGTCTTCAGGTCTTCAGTCTTCAGTCTTCAGTCTTCAGTCTTTTAGTTGTTGAGGAGTCTTGGGGTTCAGTGAGTTATTGTCATCACTCACTGAACCCATCACCTTCTTCTTAGGCTTAGGTGCCACTCACTGAGTTCCGCCTCACTGAATGGAGAGGCTTTCTTCATAGACTCATCCTAAGCATCCTGAAGGTGACTCACTGAGCAACTGTTCACTCAGTGACTTGAATGTTGTTTAAGGTTTTCTAACACTTAGGTTATTTTCTATTCAAATCCTTGTTTAAGGAAGCTTGGGTACTGAATGGACCCAACAATCTCCCCCTATTTGGATATAAATATAGCCTAAGTGTTTTTATCAGTGTAAGTGAGCAAATGGACTTCTTCTTACACTGAAGATACAATAATGCAATTTAAGGAACACTGATTTAAACAAAACATGGGCCATCATTTTATTCATCAGTTACATTAGTCTTATCATCTAGTACAAAATGCTCAGGGTTAAGTACTCATACTTCCTTAATTCCCATGAGCTCAAGCTTTGCCTTCTTAGAAAACAACACATCTTTGTCAGGCCTCTCACTCATCATCTTATCCATCAGCCTCATAAACTCATCATTCTCAGGACCCTTGAAGTTGAACGCCATAAGCTTGTAAGCAAGTAGTGTTGTGGTTTCAACTATATGGATGTCACTGACTCTATGAAAGGTAGGTTGACTAATCTCATCAACAAAGAAGATTTCATACTCAGGATGCTTGATCACCTTGTTGTTGACAAACACAGCACCTTTAGGAAGATGTCTTTTATAGTGAAGTTCAGCAATAAAACGTTCAGGTTCCAGCTCTACTGCCTTTCTTTTCTTCCCAGTGCTCTTTGTTGGCTCAGGAATTCTGAGACCCTGAGATGCAAGTGCTTGTTGGTGATCAATTCCAAGACTCTTGGAAACCCTTTCCAATTCTTCATATTTCTTTGTCAGGGCTTCCAACAGGTCAGGTATGCACTTATTATTCTTCTTTTTCAGGATGGGCCCCATCATATCCCATTCTTTAATGCCGAATGCTGAGAACTTGAAGGGGGCATTCTTCTCATACACTATATCACCTCTTTGGATAGTGATGGCAAGAGGGTTGGTGTTGGCATGAATGATTATATCTGTGATGGGACCTTCACCCTTGGTCTTGGTCATTGTCCAAACATACCTTTCATAGTTCCTCCTCTTCTTCTCACTGTTCAGCTTGACTTTCAGGTTGTCCTCTTTGATGATATCAGCCTGAAGTTGTAAAAATTGTTCCCCCCTAATATTTTGATCAGTCTCCTTGATCACTTCTTTTGACACTTCTGCAATGAAAGGCCTACTGAGTAGCTCAGCTTTGATTCTGTCTTCGTGTTCCATCATTGCAGCCACTTAATCGTGAGTCCCTCTGAATACCTTCCCATTATGTAGGACAAGATCGATAAGTACTGGTGCATCAGGATCTTGCCTAACTTCCTTTTGAGCTGGCACAAGTCTGGGAGGAGGGCTCAGGAACATTAGTGGTGGTGGTTGTTGTGGCTTCAGTGATGATTGGAGTTGGAGAGCTTTCAGTGAGAGGAGAGATTGATGAAATCAGCATAGCAATTGTGGTTCCTGATGCTGCTGTTTGTTCAGCCATATAGCTTTGGAGAGGTACATCATCAGTGATCACTTGTTCAGCATGAGCTTGGTCTTCAGGAGTATGGTCATCTTTTCTTGTACTCCTGTGTGGATCCAACTGTTGGAAGAGTTGTTGTACAAGTGTTGGCTTAGTCGGAGTAATTCTCTCCCCCTCAACAGATGCTCGAGCTTCAGTGGAAGCATCTGTTGATTTAGGAGCAGACTGTGTATGACCAGACTGAAGTAGCTTCAGGATATCATAGACCATGCCCTTGATCTCAGAGGTTTCTGTCTTCAGGGCAGATATGTCAGTGCTAATGGTAGACTGAGTTGAGGAGAGAGTGACAATCTGACTAGTGTAACAGGAGACCAACTCATTATGCTTTTTGTTGAGTTCATCATATGAGGAGGTGATGGAGTTGAGCTTGAGTTCTTGGACACTGAGAGCTATGGTGACAGCCTCCTGATGAGATTTGAAAGCTGAGAAGTCTACCTCCTTGAATAATTTGAGGAATTCACTAAGGTTTGCTGAGGTAGAATTGTGGGAGTCCATGAATTCAGCCAGTTTAGTGATCAAGACTGGGTCATCTTTAAATTCAGCCTGAATGTTGGAGAGTGACTGAAGGATGGATGCAACTTGAGTACCCTGATCCTTACCCAGCTTTTCAATAGAGGACTTCAATTCACTGATTTGTTTATCAGTGGAGGCTGTGGCTGCTTTGGTGAGACCCTGAAAGTTCTCAACATTTGCTCTCAGGTAAGCATAAGATGCAGCTGCTTCAGTGTGTCTATCCCAGCTCATGTCTTCCAGTCTGTCATAGAGCCATTCATTGTTCCAGTCACCAAATTTGAACAAAGTCTTTGCAGTGACAGGCTTCGTGTTATTTAGCCCTTGATAGCCTGATGAAGAATGTGATTCAGTAGCCTCATGAGATGATGATGATGATGGTGATGATGTAGGAGAGTTGTGTTGTTGTTGTTTAGGAGAGGGAGGTTGTTGTTGTTCTTCAGGAGGAGGAGATGAAGCTTGTGGCTCAGTATGCTGAGGGGAGGTGTAAGTGAGAGGATGGTCTTCAATATCCATATCATCCCCAGCAGCCAAAACTTCATCTTCTTCAAAATCCTCCAGTTCCTCCTCTGACTCTTCATCAATTAATCTTTTTATGTCATCCAGAGTAAAAGTAACATCCGGCTCCCCCTCAAAAGAGGGCTTGCCTTCGTTGTGGTCAATCTCTAACCCCTCCAGGAGAACAAAGTGGGTTTTCTCTTCCCGGTCCGCGGAGTCAGTTCCTGTGTAACACCCCCATTTTCGAGATACGCAACGGAATATAAGCATGGGGTGCTACTTCATGGTTCACAGTCATGGAAATAGAAAACGACTCGAAAAGAGACGTTTTTAAATAAAAAATGTTATCGTTCATTTATTCAATATCAGAGTACATAAGATAGGTCCCAGAGGGAGGTTCGGAAATTACATTTATAAAAGTTACATTATCCTTTTGAATGATAACAAAGTGGACATCCTTTTATTTTAAGAAGAAAGTCCACCGCCGCTCCGTGCCAATAATCATACTTCTAAATACCTGAGATAAACATGCTTAAAAAGTCAACACAAAGGTTGAGTGAATCTATAGTGTTTAAAGTTATAATCAGTTTGAACACAAGCCATAGTAAAAGAATTCAGTAATATCGTAGTTCGGTAATATTGCACTAAACCTCATGACATGCAATGCCTTAACAGTTTCCAGGTTCCACAATCACGATTGAAATGAGAGTGGTCTTGCCCCCGAGTTAAAGATATCAAATATAATGCATCTGCCTAACCGGCTACCACGTAGATATCCATCCGGTTAGTACAAATGGGTCGTCAGGCCAATAGATCTATTCACATATTCGCGCTCACCCAGCAGGTGACTAATGGTACATGATATGAGGGTCTTTTAAATAAATAATTCAATCTCAATAATAAGGTAAGTTAGCCTAGTGCAATAACAATCAGGAAAATACTTGTTGTTAGCTTTAATTTTAGTATTAAAGTGATGGTCATTCACTTGTATTAGAACTTTGTATTATATGGGCTTGTGTTAGAGATTAGTATTAAATGTAAATGCTCAATCCATGAGCCAAAGCCCACAAGCCCATCAAAGCCCATTAGGCAAAGTGGCTGTGATATAAATTCATCACAAAGCCTCATTTGCAAAGTGGTTCACTGGTGTGAGTTGTGTGAAATAAAGAAAAGTCTTAACATCAATATCTATCTTTTTATATAAGATCCAACATCAACACCTTGTCCCATCATCTCTTGTGTTTAACGCCTATATCTAAGTGTGATAAAGAGTGATTATCGACTACAACAAGTGGTATCAATAGCCTAGCTTCGAGGTAGGAAGTTTGTTGTTCTTATGCTCGATCTAAGTGAAGTTCTTGTGTTCGAATCTTGTTGAAAAATACTTTTGTGTTGCGCTTTTTTCTGGAAAACGTGGTTAATATTGTGTTCTATGTTCTACTGTACGCAACACCAAAGATAAAAGGTTGTATTTTTGTGCTTGATCCCAAAGAATAAAACATCCATTGTTACTTTTTCTTTATTTAGAAAAGTTACAATTTGTGTTTTGTATTTTTTCGATTCATACGCATAAAATCAAGAAAAGTTGTGTTTGTTTGGTGTTTATACGAAGTGGGTCTTCAAAGTTTCTGTGATATATTCATTTGTGTACACTTGTGGAATCTTGTTTTTGGCTTGTTATTCATCTTTTTGATCGTATGAATCAAAAAATTCTTGTATAAGAATTGTTTTGATTAGTTTAAGAAAAAAGGTGAATTATTGAAGTGGGTGATAAGTTAGTAAAAAGTGGCAGAAAGCTTACTGACAAGTATGGGGAGATGCATGGGTTAGGAGCTAAAGGTCAAAAAAAGTGGTTGAAAAGTGAAATTTATCGCATTTGGCTTCAAAAGTTGCGTATTATCGCAATTCAGTGAATTCTGCATTTTATCGCATTTGGTGTCGTTTATCGCAATTGAAGCCTGAAGCTCTATCGCAATTCAGTGTCTGAATTCTATTGCATTTCAACCTGAGTGTCTTATCGCAATTCAAACTGCGATATCTTTATCGCATTTGGGCGTAAAAGGAAACTATCGCAGTTCATCATCAGATTTCGCATTTGTGTGCTATCCGATATCATATGGCAATTGCGATATCGGACAAAGAAGGGAAATGAGATATCGGACAACACTGATTTTTCAGTATTGACAGTTTTAGTCCCTGTACTTTCCAGCAGCCTAAGGAAACTTTCGAATTTGGCAGTTTTGGCCCTCGTACTTCTGTGAAACGATTTCAAAGTTGTCATTTTATGTCAAAACTTCAAAAGGTTATAACTTTTGAACCGTAACTCCGTTTTCAGTCCACGACCTGTCAAAACGACCGTGAGACCGAGGAGAAGGACACGTTGAATAAATTTATTCATTCAACCCAACTTTTGAGGCCTGAAAACGCTCCAAAATGAAGTTATTGAGGTTTTAAGTTTCCAGACCAAAATTCCACCGTAACAACTTGCTTCACAACAACAACAACCAAGTTTAACCTTCAACAACAACATCTCCTATTTCGTTGCAAAGATCCTGAATCAACTTTATCGCACATCACAAGAAAAATGGAATCAAGTTCTCAAGAGGGACAAATGTCTCAGGTTATGAAAGACTTTATTCGCTCGAATGAACGATGTCTCATACACTTTAAAGCAATCAAAAGTCTATGTGAGAGACTCACAAAAGCAAAAATGTCAATAGTGCAATCATATGCTTTTGATCGAATGTTTGCTAGATTCCTCGAACCTGAAATGGATTATCGCACATTCAGAGAGAAACTATTGCATTACATATTTCGAGTAGAGCACGCAATTGAACGTGGATTTGACTGCACTGAAGCATATGACGCATTCAAGACGCACTTTAGATGGTTTTTCGACTTAGATTTCAGAATAGTCAAAAAATATCCGGGTTATGATTCAAATATCGAAACATGGAGTGAATGCGTCACAAGAGACCTGAAAGCTGAAACGTTTAGAGATCAGTTGCTTTGGAGAATAGACTTATTGAAATTGCAGCTTAATCAAAGATCATTCCATCTGATAGAAGTGAGGGAAGAGAAACGAGTGATAGAACGGGAAAGAATCGAAATGGAGAAGCAGAAACGGGAAAGAACTGAAATGGAGAAGAAGAAACGGGGAGAGAGAGCAAATTGAAAGAGCACAGCTATTGAAGGAAGTAGAGGGAAATGAGAAAGAGGCAAATAAAGAGGAACGAACGGTCAATGCGGGTACAACATCTAAAGTTGTTCATATCAGACCTGCACCAGACAAAGTAATATTGGCTACGGTACAACATTCAAACGATAATGATAATGTTGTTGTGTTCGATAATGTGTTTGCTTATGACAAGACACATCCTGCGCATCCAGAGTCCATCAGTGACACATATGTGGTGAAACGGTTTGATAGTAATATCACTCCTTCAACCCCAGATATGGATCCTAATGGAGGTGAGCCTGCCCAGGATGGATCCTCTCATGAACAAGATCATGCCTTATTTACTTCTTTAATAAAAAATCTCAAACATGAACTTAAAAAATGCAAAGAGGACAATTGCAAAGCTAAGAAAACGAATGTCTTATTGTCCAAAGAGCTTGCGAGATTTAAAGAAAAGGAAAAGATTTTTGAGGAAAAGTGTGATGATGCCAAAATCAAGTTTGATTTGGACGAACTTGATACAAAAATTATTGAATTGGAACACACTGTGGCATCATTACAAAAAGAAAATGAGCATTTGAAACAGACTTACGAAAACCTATTTAATTCAATCAAACGTTCACGTGTTCTGAATCAAAAATCAAACACGAACCAAAAGGAGTCTGAAGTATTGAAGCCTCTAGTTACAAATGTTTCCTATCCAAATCCCCTGTTTGATTCTGATTCTCCTGAGTTTGAAACAAAAAATGCAAATCATGTGCTTCAAACAAAAGTACTTGAGCTTGAAACTCTTTTAGCTCAACGAACAAACGATCTTGAGGATGCCAAAACTGATCTTTTCAACAAAACGAACAAATTCGAAACATATTTTGAAAGACTTGAAAAAGAAAATATTGTTTTCGAACGAAAATTGGCTCGTAAAACGGATGATTCAAAAGCCGAAAAAGATCATTTTTTGAAACAAATTGCTTCTTTGGAATCTAAATTAGCATCCCAAGATCTTTTTCAAAAAGAATACAGTGATTTGCGAACATCATACAATGCCTTAAAAACAAAGTTTGATGATCTTAACCGTTCAAAAGGCAAATCTCCTGTTTCAAATCTTTCAACACCCAAAGTGAGTGTTTCAAAGAAGGTTTACACGGGTGAATCTTCAAGACCAAGACCATTTTCGAAAAAGGTTTCTCAGTTTACAACCTATTCTTTACAAAAAGGAAGGAAGTTTTCAAAGAAACAAAATTTTTCTGAAACACTTACTCCTCAAACGCTTTCAAGGTCAAACAAGTCTCATGAAGAGACTACAAGATTTCAAACTCCACAATCTCGCTTTACACGGGTAAGGCAAGTGTGGAGACCAAAGCAAAGTCCTTCAAACTCTAAAAAACTTCCGCTGCAACACAAGGACTCTGTTTTGAAAAAGGATTTTAAATCACCGTTGATTCCGCGAGTGTTATTTCCAAATGAAAAACCAGTTTTCAGTCCTCGTTGGAATTCAACGTCTTTGAATCAGATTGATACAACTTACAAATGGATTGCAAAACATGCTAAACCCATTGGTGCAGTGCTCAAATGGGTTCCAAAAGTTGTTGTCTAATCTGGTCAAGATGGCTTTTGTTCAATTCAGTTCAAAACCCGCGCTTCATTAATGGTTTTCGTATACTTCAGTACGAAACCCGAGCTTCAAAGAAAGGAAAGTGCTTCATCAAAAATTTCGAGCACTTATCCTAAAAATCTAAATGGCTTTTAAGTATTTCAGCTTACAACCCGAGCTTCAACGTTTTGGCTTATGCACACATAACAGTGCATAACCCGTTTTTCAAAGAAAGGACCCTGCTGTACGCTTTATTGCAACAATCCTAAAAAGAAAAAGAAGTTTTCATGCAAAGTTTATCAAACCAAACTTCTTAATCTTAAGCAAAATTTTATTCAAATATTCTTCAAAAGGTTTTGCAAATCTTTTCAAAAATTTTGCTTAAGATTTTTCAAATCGTTACTCCCCACTTGCTCCAAAGTTTTCAAAAATGTCAAAACCAAATGCAAGTTTTGAGGGGGAGTATTCCAAAATGAAATTTGTTCCAAAAAGTTCATGCAAAATCGTTTCTCCCTATTAGCTTTCCAAAAACAATGATTTTAATCAAACGGTATCAAAAATACCATCGAAATACTATTTTTGAGGGGGAGAAATGGGATTAAAATGTGATCATGGTTCGAATCTCAAAGGAGCTCATCAGAAAGACTCAGAAAATACCATCGAATTGACGAAGCTTAAATGTCAGTAATCGAAAAGACTAGTCCAGGACGGGTAATAATTTCAAGATGGTTATCCATTGATGTAAACGTGTCTCGCAAATGACTTGTCTGAGTAGAATGTACCAATTCGAGAGATGATCATTGAATATGACCGGGACGGGTAATAACTTCAAGCTAGTCTAACTAGTGATGTAAGCGTGTCTAGCGAAGGTCATGTTCATTGAAAATTGATCATTTCAAATGTGCGAACTCTACCCAACATGTGCAATTTATTTCAAAAATGCATGAGCACATGTGAAGGGGGAGTATTTCAGAAAATGCAAAACTCTTGAAGTGTTAACCAAAATGTGTTTTATACATAAACGCTTTGAGAGATTTTCACAAAAGGTTTTATGGCATGCGATCAACAAATCTAGGATAATCATGGAGTAATAAGGTGATTATGGTTAGGTAATGTCTAATGATCCGCCAGAACCGGAGGGATCTACCCAAGGACAATTCCAATAGCTTAGAATTAGAAGTCCCTAGGTAAGATTGAAAAAAGGAGCAAAATGAGAAAGGAGAAAGAAGGGGTTGAAGAATGAAAAAGAAAAGTTTTTGTAAGGGTGAAAAGAAATAGCCCTCCATGAAAACTTAGGAAAGAAACCTGGTCAATACATATGCTATCGGTACTCACTAAGGTGATACTGATATTGAAGACAAGACGTCATGGACCCAGTGACGCGGTGCACAAACCCCTCCTAGCCACTCAGATATCTCTTAAAAGATATTTGTTTCATTTCTCACGGAGATCAATGCATAATCTATCGACCTCTCACTTCGAGATGAGTTGATATTGAAAAGGTGGCACTCTGCTCCACGCCTCCGACGACTAAAACCAAAAACGCACATAATTGAGTCTAGAGCCATGAGATTCATCAAAAGATCTCTTAGGTACACTTTCAATAAAATACACTTGTGTTCACCAAAAAGAACATAAGTTGTAAGTGTCTTAACGAGATCTGAACCTAGAAGAGCTGGACGATTTATTGCTAACTGTTTTATGCAGGTACTGAAGAAAGTCCATCGATCATCGTATGTCTCAACATCTACATTGGAAGAAAAGACGCTGTGAATACATGAAGATGTTGATCAAGGCAAAGAACAATCCAAAAGACGATACGATGAAGATCACAATGCATGAAGGAACAAAAAATCACAAAGTTCAAGATGCTGAAGTATAAAGATCTAATCAAGTAGTGCATCTTTTGAATGACCATCCCTTAGGGGGAGATTGTTAGCTTTAATTTTAGTATTAAAGTGATGGTCATTCACTTGTATTAGAACTTTGTATTATATGGGCTTGTGTTAGAGATTAGTATTAAATGTAAATGCTCAATCCATGAGCCAAAGCCCACAAGCCCATCAAAGCCCATTAGGCAAAGTGGCTGTGATATAAATTCATCACAAAGTCTCATTTGCAAAGTGGTTCACTGGTGTGTGTTGTGTGAAATAAAGAAAAGTCTTAACATCAATATCTATCTTTTTATATAAGATCCAACATCAACACCTTGTCCCATCATCTCTTGATCTTAACGAGCATATCTAAGTGTGATAAAGAGTGATTATCGGCTACAACACTTGTGTTCGGTTTAATAGCATGTATCTCCCCACATATTTGGAAAACATGTAAGTAAGAAAAGTGGGACTATAAACTCACCTGAATAGTCTGGATGGAATACAAAGTTTAACTAAAGTTGATAAACGTCTCCGGCTTGCAACCTGGGTTGTTATGTCAAGTTTCAGTAATCGTTCCTGAATATATATAAGTTTCCAGTGTTCGTTTTGTAACCTTCTGGTTGATGATTAGATACTTTATTGAGCCAATATGTAGTTTCAAAAGTAATATTTTATTATATTTTCTTATCTGTAAGATTCGGTTCCGTCCGTTCGTTAAATGGATACTTCGTTTGTTAGTTACTGTCCAAAACGTATATTAGGTTTTTAAATATCCTAATAATAATAATAATAATAATAATAATAATAATAATAATAATAATAATAATAATAATAATAATAATAATAATAATAATAATAATAATATTATTATTAAATTAAAGATTAGGGTTTATATTTTCACTTTAAACCCTTAGGTTTCTAGGGTTGGCAACTTTTACTCTTGAACTATATGAAAATGACAATTTTTACCCTTGGACTTTAGGAATATACAAAATTTTACCCCTAGACTTTAGTTAATTGACACTTTACACCCTCGAGTTTCAAAATAGACATTTTATACCCCTTAGGGATTCCCCGATCACAAAGTAAGTCCAAAAAAGAATTTTTATAGAGTTTTGACAGAAATGGTCCTTGTGTTCTTATAATTCTTCCACTCGACATCCTTCTTATTCAAAAACAATTTATTTTTTCGTGATTCAAGCCGAGACCTTTTACGACTCTTTTACCAAAACGTCTATAAGTGTTTTAAGAATATTTTCACAAAAGATTACAGCAAGATTCGAACCCATGATCACAGAAATAATTTTTAAAAGGAGCGTTTAGCAGTTTACTCGACACAGAAAACCCTCAACTTGTCATGCTTAGTTCTCACTCGTTTCTTGACGAAAAACTATGATTCTTTTTCCTAAACGTAGCTCTTCTAGTTTACTTTAACCATGTTGAAAACTATAATTTTAGGGGTTGGTTTACTAGGCTAAATTAAGGACGAAATCACAAGGTCTGCTGCTGTCATTATTAAAAAGTCTGCTGTAATTAATTAAAAACACCCTTCGTTATGCGTTTTCATGACTCGGGGTCTAAAGACTTTTTAAGGAAAACGACGTTCCGGACAACTTTCGTGTTTTAAGTTTTCGACGAAACGGACCAGAAAGGCCTCGTTTTGCGTCATGTTCGTCTGCTGTTACAGAAACTTTATTAAGTTTATTTATAACTTCAATTCGACATAACTTTTGACTCGTTTAACCGTTTTCGATGATTCCAATTGCCACGTTCTTATAAAAATATCCTCTATAACAATATGTAAGTATCTTATATCCTAGGGTTTCCAGAAATTCGTTTCATGTATGTTTGTATTAATATGTTCGGTTTGAGTTTTTATAAACAAAACTTAAGTTCTACTAATTCTGGGTTATTATGACTTTCAAGACATGTTCTAACTTTTATTTAGACATAAAATAAGTATAGAAAAGTAAATAAAAAGGACTATAGATATACCTTGCTAGATTTTGTTCGATTAGGGCATGATTTTGAAGTTAAGGTTCGAATTGACTTTCTACAGATCCTAGCTCCTTTCTACTGCTTCTTAGGTTTATTTGAACTTAGTTTAGGTTGGTGGGATCATAAATGAAAGGGTTTGAGGGCTGTGGTGATGAGTTCGAATGGTTGTGATGGGTGCTAGGGTTTCATGTGTGTCTTCTATTTATAGAAATGCATTAGGGTTTCTAGGTTGTTCATGGAGGTGTAGGAGGATGATGTGTATGGCTGTGAATGGTGACACATATGTGTAGGAGGGGGAAGGTAATGTGTAAGCTTATATGCCATACACATAAGCTTGTTTCTAGAGGTGGGAGATGTGGAAACTTTTGTGATATGACCAAGAATCACGTTGGGAGGTGGAGGAAACACCATAAACTCGAACTAAAGATTAAACTTTAAACTTTCGGTTTATTGATTGCCGAGGTGTGTATGTTGTCTAAAGAGAGAAGTAAAGACAACACACACACCTCATGTGTTACAAATGAATCCTCAACCCTCCTAGTATTGACATAGGAGGGTATTTATTACAAGCTACAAGTCTAACTTAGCAATATGACTAAACTAGTCCTTGTACTTTACATGCTATTGCAATTCCCACAAATGACAAAACTTTAAAGCTAACAATCTCTCCCCAAAGTGAAGTCATATGGGAATTGCTTACAATGTTCCCTACAAGTAAAATATAAACAGTAAGTACAAAGAATAATCTTCAAACTTCATTACTTCGTTCAGCTTGCAGAATCTTCTCAGCTTTCATTTCTTTACTTGCAGACGAACCATGTGAGCAAATCTAATTAGGGTTTAATATAGAGTGCCCTGAGTGCTCTCCCCGTGCTCTCCCCTAATTAGTGCTCTCCCCCAAACTGACAACCTCTCTTATGATTGCCCTGTATCTGAAGTCCGTTCGGGGGAATATGGTATCAACATCTTTATCTCACCAAATGCATCCCAGTTATTTTTCCCATGAGAGATCAGCCCGTACATTTCTCTCCCCTGCTGGTTGCGATTAATCGGAATCAGCAAACTGATGTGTACGTGAAATACAAACTGGAAGCCCTTTATAAGGAATCATATCAGCCCGTGAGAAGATGTCGATATACCCAATCTAACCTCCTGTATTAAGAACAACGGCTTCATGTAGTGACTACAATTGGTATCATGAGCTAACCGGGGGCGAATCGTGGTGTGTTTGAGGTAAACAATGTGATTTTTTGGTGTGTTCTTGATTGTTACTGTTCATCAGTAGCAGTTTTGATGCTTTGTGTTCGATTCATGTTCATAAGTACCAAAAAGTTGCGTTTTTTGTTATTCTAAAAACGTGGCTGCTTGAGTTTTATTTGGAATCGTATGCAAAAATAATGATCAAAGGTTGTGTTTGTTCTATGCTTGTTCGACTTGGTTTTTTTTGAAAGGTCACTAGTTCTTCACTCAACTCTTAGTAAAGAAGAATAGATCTTGGTTTGTTCTTTGTTTCTTGGATCGACTAGAATCATAAATTTTATAAGATTTGTGTTTTTGGTTGGTCTAGTGAATTATTGATTGTTTGAAGTTAGTGAAAGTTAGTGAAAAGTGGCAGTGGAAAAGACTGACAAGCATGGAGTAGCATGGGCTAGTTGCATAAAGTCAAAGAAGTTGGGAAAAGTGCAAATTATCGCTATTCTAAGAGACCAGCGCGTTTTATCGCAATTGGCGAGTTTTATCGCAATTGGCGAGTTTTATCGCGATTCAGCTTTTATCGCGTTTCAGACTTTATCGCAATTGGACCATTCTATCGCAATTCAAGTCTGGAAATCCTATCGCAATTCAAAATGCGATAACTATCGCAGTTGGGGTCTGGTCAGATTATCGCAATTGGGCTTAGAGATACTTATCGCATTTCATACTTATCGCATTTCAGACTTCAGCTTTGTCCGATATCTTTTCTCAATTGCGATATCGGACAAAGAAGGCAATCCAGATATCGGACAAAACAACCTTATCGCATTTGGCCAAAAAAAATAATAATAATAATAATAATTTTTACAGGAGACTTAACGGACAATTTTGGCGGGAAAATCCGAGTAAAATTTAATTTTTACAGGAGACTTAACGGACAATTTTTACGCGAGATTCAAATTCTGGTTCAAGAGTGAAAATTTTGGCCCAAAATTCAAATTTTTTGGCCAAAATTCGAATTTTTCGGGGAATTTTCGGCGTAAAAATTGTAAAACTCAAATTTTCCCAGCATCATTATAATGTCATTTTATGGCATATTTCACACCAAAATCACAAATAATATTTTTGGCCTACACCATCAACATCACCACGTATAGCCGAAAAGATCCTGAACAAGAATCGCAATCAAATGACTATGGCTATATTATCAACTGTGACTACAAGGATGATGATTCATTATTACTTATTTGAAGTTGAAGTGGAATATCTCGGGTACGTGTACTTAGTATCTTGAAGATATCGGGGTTGGTTGGATGCATGATTCTTCGAGATCCTTGTTTGGGCACTCATGGGAATAGTGATTAAGTCTTGGGTTATCTAGTTTTCATAGGTCAAGGGGAGGATGGACGAAGACCTAGTTAACTATCACTTAAAGGAGATACGTTGTAGTACTCAGTGTCACACAAAGATGTGGATAATTCAAGAGAGGTTCATATACAGTTAAGGAAGGATGGATGGGTATATGAAACGACCTATATGCTTTAAGGAGTTACGTTGTAGTGCTCAGTATAGGTTCTTAGTCACACAATCGTGCAAGTTTAAGTCACAAGTCTGGGATATTTTACTTCAGTCTCAAGTTCGTCATAGTGGGTTTATCCATCAGCAGTCACTACCAAAAGCCGTTGATTTGATACAAGAGGTTTGAGAAGAGATTGATCTAAAGAGAATTGTAGAGAGAATAGTTATCGACATCCACTCATGGGGTATTGATTTGTATGCTGCTTCTAGTTGATATATCTATGTACACATATGTAGGATGAGTCCGAAAGATCGTCATCATCCTGGAGGGAGAAATGTATGAAATGTGTACATCGGGGCTGTTTATTGAAGAACTGGAAGCATTCTAAGTGAGCTGAAGATGTCGATATGATGCTCCCCAAAGAAACCTGTGAAGAAGTTACAAGTCATTAGTCTATAATCCATTTTCCGCTGTGCAAGAGACTGAAGACAATTTGGCAAGATTTCAGAGAAACTTCTTCTACAAGCTTCAAGGCTATATCAAACGGGTTGTCAATTTGGGAGGGAGCATGTAAAAGAAAATGCCTCACTAATTGGGAGGGAGTAATAACCCAATTAGGTCATTACAGTGATTCTGCAAGTAAGTCAAGCAAGCTGAGAAAGATACGAGAAGATCAAGAGCTATGAAGACATCCTCAAAAGGAGACTGCTCTACTTCAGCATTGCTTTTATCATTGTTATGTAATTGTTAGGAATCATTGTAACCAATTCACGTATATCTCCAGCTGGAGGGAGATTGTTAGAAACAAAGCTGGACGATATTTACGTGAATTGGAATTAGACAACTAGTTTGCATTTAGTGCAAGGACCTATTGTGTAATACTCTAATAGTTGTCAAATTAGGCATATAAATACCCTTCAAGTTATCACTTGAAGGGTGTGGCTGTGTGAATCATTCAACACAAGAATAATATCAAAGTTTTATCACACTCCACCTTCTCTCTAACTTCTCACTAAAATAAATATGGATCGATCCTACTTTCATGAACCTCGACCTCCGGAAGGTGTTAAAAGCCGATTCTTGGTCTTTACATTTTGGTTCTACCATTTGGAGCCTTAAGGATTAAGTAGGTTAGAGTTTTAGTTTGGTTTTGGTTTGATCTTGGTTTAATTCGAACTAAGTGGGATGAAATGAAAGGGATTGGTTCGAACTAGGCTTAGGGGAATGGTACATCATGCTTAAGGGTATGGTACTTTAGGGTTTTAGGCATAGTTAGGGTTTCTAGGTTTAGGGTTTAGTTAGTTTTGATTTTCAGAATTATTTGACACATTTTTGTATCTATCGAATTCTACATATAAGTGGGAAATTGGTTTTTGTGCTTTAGAAAGTTGTACCTTAAGCTTAAGAGACTTGTACTAATGCTAGGAAAATAAGAAAAATGTATTTTTAATTATTTCTTAATTTTCTATAATTTTTATGTAATTTTTATTACACTTTAAATACATATAATTGAGTTTTTATGATTTTGTGCATTAGAGGGTTGTACATTGTGTTTATGGAGTTGTACATATATTAAATAAATAAATAAATTATTTTTATAATTTATTGTGTAAAAATATTACATAAAATGTCATTTAAGTAACTATTATCAAGATTTTAAATATATAGTTTCATGCATAAAAGACTTGTACTTTAGCTTTAGTAAGGTTGTACTTATAATTTAAAATATGAGGAGAATGTAGTTTTTATAATTTATTAAGTTGTGAAAATTATATGTTAAGTTTTGTTAAGTTAAAAGTAAATAAATGAAATTTTTAGTTTATATGCATTAAGTACTTGTACTTTAGGTTTAAAGACTTGTAAAAATATTTAGTGAATTTGGAAAAATATAATTTTTAAGAGTTATGTATGTAGGGTTTGTAATTTATACGTTATAATAAATATAAAGATAATTTTTATAAAGATATTGTGAATAAATGTTTTTGTGCATAAATGACTTGTACACTAGTTTAAATAACTTGTAAATATATTATCTTGTAAAAATATTGTATAAATAAATTAGGGTTTGTAAAATGTATATATAAATTCATAGTTATGTGAGATTAGGGTTTTATCGGGAGTTAAAGTAGAATTAAGGTTTTTATGCTTTAGGGACTTGTACATTATTTATATGTTGCTATTTTTATGGTTTCGTTATCTTCACATATTGTTATGGTAGTTTAGGGTTTCATAAATTCTTATTAAATAAGAAACGTTTTAGTTTTAAACGTACGTTAGCGAAATAACGTAAAATGATAAGTGGGACCTCATAACGTTTTTAGGTCAAAGATGTTTATACAGTTGAATACTAAATCAGTTAAGGTTGGGTTGCAAGCACGGTTATTCGGGATGTGATCTTCGTCACATAAGATAATAGTTATGATCAAGAGAGAAAAAAAAAATTTCTACGTGGAAAAAGGATAAGTATTTTGAGAGATAGTTTTTTTTTTTTTTTTTTTTTTTAAATGAGGGATTTTTCACAGTGGTTACAGTCACCCACCGTCAAGGGAATCTTGTCCCGAGATTCAGTCTATGTTGCTTGTGGAAATTGGGAAAAT
Organism: Artemisia tridentata subsp. tridentata; assembly: GCA_021014915.2. Taxonomy (NCBI): domain Eukaryota; kingdom Viridiplantae; phylum Streptophyta; class Magnoliopsida; order Asterales; family Asteraceae; genus Artemisia; species Artemisia tridentata. Next base: position 393,688,333 of record CP139506.1, read on the forward strand.
GAAGTATAGAGATAGCTAGGTTCAAATTTCTAACCTATTCAGATAGGGAACATGAGAAAGGAATAAATCGTATAACGATTTAGTTTAGGATGAGAGTTGGATATGCTTAAAATGCCTCAAGTTAAAAATAAAATAATATAATATTATTTTATCTTTATGTCCTATGTCTCCAAAAATATCTTTTTGCTACTAATCCTCAATTATAGTTTTGACCTAAAAAAGTTGTCTAGGAATTTCTATTCGATACCTAAGGGAATGTAGTTTGGTCAGTTTTTTTTTTTTCTACTGGATGAAATAAATTTGAATGTTTTGCCACCTAATAAGTTACTGTGCAACGGTCGAATTTCCTAAGTTCGATGAACAGTGTTTTAACGGTCAAAATAACGGCTAGTTAACGGCTATAACGGCTAGTTTTCCCACTTATAAATACCTCATTTTTAATCCTCATTCTTTCACCATCAATTTCTCTCCTAAAAACCTCAAAATGCCGCATCTCGTTACATTCCTCGCAATCGTCTATGTGGTCCTTGCGATTTCCTATTTAGCTTATGTTCCGAACGAAGATCATGCGTTCCTAGTTTGTGTCCTTGCGGTCCTTATGCCTATTGTGGTCTTTACTATCGGGGTTGACAAGATATGGGGGTAAGGGTTGTTTTTCTATGTAATCCTCAAATAAAGCTTATTTATTCTTATGCCTAATATTTAGTCTCGTGGTACTTACTACGCAGGATAATCAAGATTCTTCATCCCGTTGTGGCTCTAGCTATAGTGTTGTTGGTGGCGATCCTTATTTTCATGGTGGGTCAACCTATTAGTGAATCTATTCCTTATCTTGTAATTATTGTAACCTTAGTACTTCCGTTCCTAATTATTTCCCTATGTATGAATTTTCATGATTCCTAGTTTAAATTGTAATATCTAGGTATTCTATAAGGTCTTTGTATGTTTCCTAGGTAACCTTTAATGAAATTATGTAATCCTTGCAATTTTAGCATTTCCGTTGTTAACTATGTACTATCTTCCAAGATTCCTAATTAAATTTGTATCGTTTTGGGTTTTTCATAATTTCTAATAGTTTTCTATCCTCAATTCTTGTTAATTTCCTATCCTAGAGGTAATGGGTAGTAGTGGTAGAATTTTATTGTATCAAATCAAAAGTGATATGTTATGAAAGATTTTTCAATATTTTGCTTTGGAATGTGATGAAGCGAAAAGTGTACCGCTTTTAAGGGTCATTTAAGCCCTAAATCGTATTTATTTGATCAAATATTGCCCTAAATCGTTCCTTTTGTCATTTTAGGTACTTTTGAGAAGAAATCTGGAAAAGGAGGCATTTTGGACGTTTTTGGAGCATAAAAGTGAAGAAAACGACAAAGTCTCAAAAATCGGCTGGAAGTTACCTTTGACGGCGTCAGGATTATGCCTGGACGGCGTCATGGCTTGGCAAAAGTGGTGGATGTGAAATTTACTCATGATAAGCCAGTGAAAATTGTGCATGGGAATTCTGACGGCGTCACCCTTTAATTTGATCAAGGTCGTCACGTTATAATTTAAAGAGGGACGGTGTCACGTTCATAGTCTGAGGGCGTCAAGCCTTGATAGGCCAGAACGGATTTTGGAGAGCTAAAGAGGGACGGCGTCAAGAAGGTCATCCGGGAACCCTAAAAGCGGCGAGGTGACGGCGTCACACTCCATAACGTGACGCCGTCAGATCTGAAAGTATATATATAGTTTTGCAATTCTTTGTCATTAGTGTGGAACTTATTGGGGAACTTTGGGTGTGAAAACCCTAGGACGAATTTGGCAGCTCTTTCAAGGCTTTTTGCCTTGAGATCTTCCATGTTACATTGAAGATAAGTTATCAATTAATCATTCAATATGTCTATGTGTTGTTTGATTTTATCTTGTTCTTGTCTTTTGTTTAACATGTTAGGCTAGATTTATCTTGTGTTTGCTTAGATCTAATGAAACCTAGCTATTGATTGTTGGTTATTAGTGTGTTGTTAGTTGTATTGGATGATTGTTCATCTATGTTAGGCTTAAGAAAACTAGCTAACTTCCTATTCGGTAACTTGCTTGAACGTCTTAAGAAACATGAACCAATGCGTACTAAAGGTTTTTATGGTTGTATTTAATGCACAAGCGAATTCTAGTGATCCCATGTTAGGAGCTTCCTAGCCGGCTCGACATAGGAGTGAAGTAGGAGCTTGTAGAGTTGGGGAAGTACGTACGCCACCCCACGAATGGTATTAAGGAATACACCCGTCATCCACGCAACTAATACACACTAATCAACCGGTAAAAGATAGTTAGGGAGTAAGGAAATCTAAGTAAACACATTTCCCTCCACATAAGTTTTCACCAACATTTTCATTTTTGTTATTTTATTTTATTTGCATTCGTAGTAATTTGGGTTAGTTGACTAGCAACTAATTCCGCCCACTCTTTCAAACCCGAGATTTTACTTGCTTTCATAAAAATATAAAAACATAAAAAGAATCTTCTCTCACCCTTAGACCTATTAGAGTAATTTTTCATACCTAACGAACACTATTCCCTGTGGAGAACGATCAATCCCCCGTACTTACCACTACACTATACTACATCGGTCAGGTACACTGCCTGGTGGGGTTGTAAGTCTCTTGAGATCCCTCAAGAGGTAAAACCTGTTGTAAGGTTGCAAAACCACACATCAAGTTTTTGGCGCCGTTGCCGGGGAATAGTTATTGTTTAGGTTGAATTTTTATTTTATAGGTCTACTCACTAGATTCCTTTCTAGTGAGATTTTTATTTTATTTTTCTAGGTTTTCTTTAGTCTATCTATTTTCTTTGTGCTTTTGTTCGTAACAGATTTTCATTGACTATTCAGTTTGCCATTATGGAAAACGCGAATCCACCCCTTACACCTGGCGAAGTGGCTTTGTTGCGTAGCCAACTTGAGAATGAGATTAGTGAGCTCAGGGAGCTCAGTAGAATGATTGATATAGAGCTTGATTATGCCTTGAACAACTTAGGGACCGCCATATACTCAGATAATTACTTAGAACGTAATAATCTTACGGTTGATAAGTTGATTGAGAAAATTGATGAAGTGAAGGTAGATCCTAGGTTGGATGATTGTTTCAATGAATACCCCACTAAGGAGGAGATTGCTTACTATAACAACCTAGTTGATAACCCTCGACCACCTTTTGTTAGAATTGACCCAAAGATTAAGAGAGGTGATCTCGGGAATGTGAAGATACCATGTATGATTGGGTACCAATACGTTGAGCATGCTTACATTGACTGTGAATCCCCAATCAACGTGATGTCCTCAGGCCTTTATAGCCAGATCATAAACACACCACTTGAGCCTAGGATGGACCCCAAGTGTCCAGGCGGAGTTTGCAACTTCGTTGGAAGGATTAAGGATATGCATATCCTTGTTGGGAATTTTACCTTTGTCACCAACTTCATGATCTTAGAAGATTTGGCAAGTGTTGTTGACTGCCGCCTATCTCGCGTGGTGTTAGGTAAGCCATTTATTGAAGCATCCAATTTAAGGTATGATCGTTTGAAAGGCACGGTTCAGTTTTCTAATCACATAGATAGGATCACATATAGGATGCCTTATCGGGTAAATGAATTTCGTTTTGTGCCTCGACTTGACATGGACAACATTGGTGCGATTGAGGACATCAATGAAGAGGATAAAGAAAAAGGCATGGACCATGTTTGGAATAAGAGAAGCCTTTATTATAAAGATTGCTTAAACCTTGGACCTAAATACAAAATTGATATGGAGGTTGTTAGGATGATTAGAGGGGCAATTGAGAAGCAAAACGGAAAAACGTAGAACACGTGACTTTGAGTCTAGCTACAAGACTCGTTAATAAAGAAAAGCGCTTCTTGGGAGGCAACCCAAGCTTTATTTGCTTTGTGTGTTTATTTAATTGTTTGTTTTTATTTATTTCCGTATGTGTGTTTAATTTTTATTATTATTGATTCATGTTCAAAACTAAATTGTGAAAATGCTTTATCTTGTTTTTAACTTCGTCTTAACTACATATAAAGGTATTTTGCAAAAGTTAAGTGTAAGGGAAATCTAAATCGGTTTATTAGAACACAAATGAACATGAATCGTAATAATAATAAATTAACATACATATTAGTATTTGTTTGAGTCAAATGCTTGTATCGAGTCATAATGATGTTTTGCAGGATTTCCAGGAAGTAAGGTATAGGTTTTTCCAAATTTTTTCCGGAAACGTAACATGAGAATTCTGTCAGATCATATCTGACGGCGTCAGGCTTTACAACCTGACGGCGTCAGGTTTAATTTTCTGAAAATTTTTGAAAGTTTTGTTTTCATAAAAAGTTTTTATTAAATCTATAACTTATAATCTCCAGGAATCTGCAAAGTTATCATTCCACAAGCATTATATCCTTATATATAGATTTTATCCCGCCGTTGTTATGCAGGTTTTCGTGTTTGTTTTCTCAGGTTTAACAGGTTATTTTGGACAAGGAAATGTTGTTGGATCAAGCTTATGGCGATGCATTAGTCATGAAGCTTTTACATTATCTTTGGAAGAAGATCTAACCGTGTTACTTCATTATCCACCGAGCGAATCAGGGGAGTATTTGATTTCATTCTTTTACTTTATGCTTTTACATTTGTTATTTGAACATTGGGGACAATGTTCATCTTAAGTGTAAGGGGGGTAAAAGTACGATTTTAGAGAATGCTATTACGCTTGATTTTTGTTTGTTTAATAGTAGATGTGTAATGAAACTGAGATAAATACTTGTTAGGGTAATTTTAGTGCCAAATTTAAAATTTTTTACAACATTTAGGAGTGAAACTTTGATCTTAATGAGCGTCTCACGGATAGGAGTTATATGACTAGCACAAAAAACCGTACCACTAAAAAATTTTCCACCCCCAAAAATGTGAGGTTCGCCCCTAGAATTGGTAGGAAAAGCATTTATGCTATGATGTGTGTACCGGTAGCACTTAGATTCTAGAACTTGCGTTAGGACCATTCCAAGGCCACAAGTGAGACTACATTCGTGTAGTTAGATTTACTACATGATAAGAGGCATTAGGATTAACCCATTGTTTTACACCTGTGTTTTTGTTATAATTACATTGGCTACATTGGTCAAGTAATTCTCCCACACCCTTTGCGTTGTACTCATTTTTAGTACACGATACCCCTAGTACACCCCTCAGAGCCTATCTTTTCGTTTCGACCTTTAAGCATTTTACTTAAAGGAAGAATTTGTTTACAACCCACTTAAATGTACACCCAAATCGCCTTAGCCTACCTTGTATGCACTCATTTTTAGTGCATTATTGTGACAACATTTGTTTAAACCCAAGTTAATTATCTAGTTGATTACATGGTTGCTAAGTCGAGTCATATCCTTGTACATATTGTTTTGGGACGATTGGGACACATGGGTAAAGTACTAGTGTAATGGAGTAATGGGGAAGAACATCATTTATTACCCCCATATGTGCTAAATAATTTAAAAAGTACTCCAAGTTTTTCAATTATCTTAATTCGAGTCATTAAAATAGTTTTTTATAAAGTTATGTAAAAATTCAAGTGTAAGGGGAATGCAATGCCCCTATGATGTATTATTTTGGATGGTAGGGCAAAAGTGTATGCAAAAAAAAAAAAAAAAAAAAAAAAAAAAAAAAAAAAAAAAAAAATCGAAAAAATCAAGAAAAATACAAAAAAATGAGAAAAAGAAAAGTAGAAAAAACATACGGACTACCATCCCGTTTCATTTTATGTTTATTTTATGTTTTTGTTATTTTCTTTCATTAGCTTAAGATTGAGTCGAGTCTTGGCTTAGCAACATTGTATAGTACATGTAATTGATCAAGATCTTTAACTCGCCACCAGTAAAATATCCTTTATCCAACAAAACCGTGTTTTCCTTTTCCCTACACCTAACGTTATAACCCATTTAAAAGCCCTCTTTGATAGTTTATCTTAGGTGCTTACGCCTAGTGGAGGAGGTTTTTGATCCTTTCCCAAGCCTATGGTAATCTATTTGCTATGACAGGTAGTGAGAGATATTATCCGTTTTCATTTATGAGATTTATTTTGATGACACTTGAGAGATGTGAGTATCTAAACACTACTTGTGAGGTGCTAGTTTGTAATCTCCGTGCTTATTATGATTAAAGTGAAACGATTATTTGTTGTAATTACTTTTATGTTAGCATTAAATGACCCCTAACTTGTGTTTTGATTAGAATAAAAGCGCATTTGCTTGAGGACAAGCAAATCTCAAGTGTAAGGGTATTTGATGAAGCGAAAAGTGTACCGCTTTTAAGGGGTCATTTAAGCCCTAAATCGTATTTATTTGATCAAATATTGCCCTAAATCGTTCCTTTTGTCATTTTAGGTACTTTTGAGAAGAAATCTGGAAAAGGAGGCATTTTGGACGTTTTTGGAGCATAAAAGTGAAGAAAACGACAAAGTCTCAAAAATCGGCTGGAAGTTACCTTTGACGGCGTCAGGATTATGCCTGGACGGCGTCATGGCTTGGCAAAAGTGGTGGATGTGAAATTTACTCATGATAAGCCAGTGAAAATTGCATGGGAATTCTGACAGCGTCACCCTTTAATTTGATCAAGGTCGTCACGTTATAATTTAAAGAGGGACGGCGTCACGTTCATAGTCTGAGGGCGTCAAGCCTTGATAGGCCAGAACGGATTTTGGAGAGCTAAAGAGGGACGGCGTCAAGAAGGTCATCCGGGAACCCTAAAAGCGGCGAGGTGACGGCGTCACACTCCATAACGTGACGCCGTCAGATCTGAAAGTCTATATATAGTTTTGCAATTCTTTGTCATTAGTGTGGAACTTATTGGGGAACTTTGGGTGTGAAAACCCTAGGACGAATTTGGCAGCTCTTTCAAGGCTTTTTGCCTTGAGATCTTCCATGTTACATTGAAGATAAGTTATCAATTAATCATTCAATATGTCTATGTGTTGTTTGATTTTATCTTGTTCTTGTCTTTTGTTTAACATGTTAGGCTAGATTTATCTTGTGTTTGCTTAGATCTAATGAAACCTAGCTATTGATTGTTGGTTATTAGTGTGTTGTTAGTTGTATTGGATGATTGTTCATCTATGTTAGGCTTAAGAAAACTGGCTAACTTCCTATTCGGTAACTTGCTTGAACGTCTTAAGAAACATGAACCAATGCGTACTAAAGGTTTTTATGGTTGTATTTAATGCACAAGCGAATTCTAGTGATCCCATGTTAGGAGCTTCCTAGCCGGCTCGACATAGGAGTGAAGTAGGAGCTTGTAGAGTTGGGGAAGTACGTACGCCACCCCACGAATGGTATTAAGGAATACACCCGTCATCCACGCAACTAATACACACTAATCAACCGGTAAAAGATAGTTAGGGAGTAAGGAAATCTAAGTAAACACATTTCCCTCCACATAAGTTTTCACCAACATTTTCATTTTTGTTATTTTATTTTATTTGCATTCGTAGTAATTTGGGTTAGTTGACTAGCAACTAATTCCGCCCACTCTTTCAAACCCGAGATTTTACTTGCTTTCATAAAAATATAAAAACATAAAAAGAATCTTCTCTCACCCTTAGACCTATTAGAGTAATTTTTCATACCTAACGAACACTATTCCCTGTGGAGAACGATCAATCCCCCGTACTTACCACTACACTATACTACATCGGTCAGGTACACTGCCTGGTGGGGTTGTAAGCCTCTTGAGATCCCTCGAGAGGTAAAACCTATTGTAAGGTTGCAAAACCACGCATCAGAATGCAAATTGTTATTAGAAAATTTGAAAAGATAACTGTGCCAATTATGACATGATTCTTCCTAGTTTAGGCATAGTTGGCCAGGCTATGCATAACTGAGGACTGAATGATGTGATATTTGGTCCAGTTGTGGTGGTATTTTATATTTTTCAAATTGTTTTAGATGGTGTTCAACGTTTTGTTTTTATAAAATGACTTCATAAATATTTTTCAAAAGATTAAGAAAATTTTTATTCATACTACGGTGGTAGGTCAGAAATTTCTATGGTGATACTAAGGTAATCCTCGAAATAAATCTTAAAGTTTGTCTAGGGGTCCTACAAGGTAGATCTTGTCTATTGATTGGTCAGGAGTAAACCTAATTTCTAATGGTATAATAGTGGATAATTATGAAATACCTATGAGCAAAATAGATGGAATAGAGGCTAAGTTTACTACAGGGTTTTATTACAAAATGAGGATTTATATAGCAGAAAGGTAGTTGTTTTGCTTAGGTCACATCCATCGTATCCCAAGTAAGATTTGAAAGGGATTACAACTTAGAGTGTTTCTAAACCTCAATTTATTTATCTCCTACAGGGATTTATCTTCTGTTTAAATTCTAAGTCATTCTAGGATATGGTTGGGATTTCTTAATAAGTTCTAGTTTTCTTTTACACCAGCCTTGGTTTTCCTATTGGTCTTATCATCAAGTCCTTTCTCTTAGACGTAGCACCTTGTTTAATTTCTAGGTCGGGAATCCTTAGATTAAGATGATGGTCTTTCTATCATTGAGTTTTCGCCTTTGGTTATCCTAGGGTACGGGTAATGGTACGTTTGGTTATTCTTTCTAGGTTTTACATACGTTTATATTTTGTTCATGTTAGATTATCAAGGTAAAACTCATGATAATCATAAGATCACAACATGTCCAATTATCATACGTGTAGGTGAGATGATCATCACTGGTCCACATCAACCGATACCATATACAGCAAAATACAACAAAATCAAGACCACATATAGTCATAAATAACTTGCACTAATTTGTTATATATATAACAGATTAGTATAAGTGTCATATTTATGCTACATATCCCATGGCTACGGTATAGTACAAAAGCTGATAGGTATAAATCTGATTTAGTGGTTACCAGAAACTCTTTCGAGTTAACTTTTCAGTTTGATGATCAGGCTGATAGGGATGTATATTTGCTAAGGAACAAGCTAAGGTTCAGTGACTTTCTCTTCATTCATCAAGTTTTCTTCCGAAATTTATCCTAAAGGGAATTTCTACAGTCATAGCCTAGTCTAGGTAAGTCTTGGTATGTTGGGTTATAGCATGATATTAATAACTTGATTAATTGTTTTACCAAAACAATTAATGCAACGTCTCTCATTAACACAGCATGTGGTAGGTTAAGAATTTTGTGTCTCTAATATGGATACTTGGGTTCCTTGTTTTCAATAGTGGTCCTAGTTTCCGTCACTTTAATATGTTATCAGTTGGTCGGTTGTCTATGTTTGGAGGTTGAGGGAAGGAACTGTTATCTAGAGTAAGGTTTGGGGTGGTTTTGTTAACTTTAGGGGTTTCGGGAGACATGGTACTGTAATAATTTGCAAATAATAATTATAAGAAATTATTATAAGAAATTAATAACATTAGGGAAAGAAACTAAAGGTGAAATATCAAGAGTACGAAGTTTAGTATAAATGATCCTAAATGGATAAGGCTCTAAGGGGCTGTTTCTTTTTTTTCCTGTTTCTAGTTAGGTCCTGTGTGGATATATGTGTACTGTTTCTAGTTAGGTCCTGTGTGGATATATGTTGTTTCTTTTTTATGCTTAATTGACCATCTTAATACGAGTTTTTTCCCGAACTAGTGTAGGTGGAAAAAATTTATAAAAATTCGAAAAATTTATGAAAATTCGAAAAAATTTATAAAAATTTTAAAAAAATTCGAAAATTTTTAAAAATTCAAAAAATTTATAAAAATTCAAAAAATTCGAAAATTTTATAAAAAATTATAAAAATTCGAAAAAACTTATTAAAATTTTTAAAAAATTCAAAAAATTTATAAAAATTTATAATTTTTTTAAAATTCAAAAAATTTGTAAAAATTTATAATTTTTTAAAAATTCAAAAAAATTATAAAAATTCAAAAAATTCGAAAATTTTATAAAAAATTATAAAAATTTTTAAAAAATTCAAAAAATTTATAAAAATTTATAATTTTTTAAAAATTCAAAAAATTTGTAAAAATTTATAATTTTTTAAAAATTCAAAAAAAATTATAAAAATTCGAAAAAAAATTTAATAAATTCAAATTTTTTATAAGTTTTTTTGAATTTTTATAAATTTTTATAAAATTTTCGAATTTTTTGAATTTTTATAAATTTTTTATAAAATTTTCAAATTTTTTGATTTTTTATCAATTTTTCGAATTTTTATAAATTTTTATAAATTTTTTGAATTTTTATAAATTTTTTCAATTTTTATAAATTTTTTGAATTTTTATAAATTTTTTATAAAATTTTCGAATTTTTTGATTTTTTATCAATTTTTTGAATTTTTATAAATTTTTTTGAATTTTTATAAATTTTTTGAATTTTTATAAATTTTTTCAATTTTTATAAATTTTTTGTATTTTTAAAATTTTTTGAATTTTTTTAAAATTTTTATAAATTTTTTCGAATTTTTATAAATTTTTCGAATTTTTATAAATTTTTCGAATTTTTAAATTTTTTTTGAATTTTTATAAATTTTTTCGAAGTTTTCTAAATTTTTCGAATTTATTTTTTCCACCTACACTAGTTCGGGAAAAAAAATCGTATTAAGACGTCCTGAATAGAAACAGTATGCTTAATTGCCCCCTTCCACATTAAGGATTCTCTTTTGCAATAAGTTAAAAAGAAACACCAAAGTTTCCTGTTTCCAGCCAGTTTTGTTACCAAACAGGACATTAAGTTGAAAGTAAACGGCCCCTAAGTAGGGTTTCATCTTGATGTCCTAGCCTGGACATGAGAGGGATAGATTGGATAGGGGAATCAGGATTCTGTAACCACTTTATAGTTATAAATATTTCATTATGCAGTTTAAACGATTAACAATAGATGATATACAAATAATGTTTCAGTAACGGCGTGGCACGGAGGACTCTGGTTAAGTTTTTGTGAAAGTCGGTTATAGTCCAATGTTTGAAAACATTTGGTTCTCTATAACCACAAGCTCTGATACCAATCTGTAACACCCCCATTTTCGAGATACGCAGCGGAATATAAGCTTGGGGTGCTACTTCATGGTTCACAGTCATGGAAATAGAAAACGACTCGAAAAGAGACGTTTTTAAATAAAAATTGTTATCATTCATTTATTCAATATCAGAGTACATAAGATAGGTCCCAGAGGGAGGTTCGGAAATTACATTTATAAAAGTTACATTATCCTTTTGAATGATAACAAAGTGGACATCCTTTTATTTTAAGAAGAAAGTCCACCGCCGCTCCGTGCCAATAATCATACTTCTAAATACCTGAGATAAACATGCTTAAAAAGTCAACACAAAGGTTGAGTGAATCTATAGTGTTTAAAGTTATAATCAGTTTGAACACAAGCCATAGTAAAAGAATTCAGTAATATCGTAGTTCGGTAATATTGCACTAAACCTCATGACACGCAATGCGTTAACAGTTTCCAGGTTCCACAATCACGATTGAAATGAGAGTGGTCTTGCCCCCGAGTTAAAGATATCAAATATAATGCATCTGCCTAACCGGCTACCACGTAGATATCCATCCGGTTAGTACAAATGGGTCGTCAGGCCAATAGATCTATTCACATATTCGCGCTCACCCAGCAGGTGACTAATGGTGCATGATATGAGGGTCTTTTAAATAAATAATTCAATCTCAATAATAAGGTAAGTTAGCCTAGTGCAATAACAATCAGGAAAATACTTGTGTTCGGTTTAATAGCATGTATCTCCCCACATATTTGGAAAACACGTAAGTAAGAAAAGTGGGACTATAAACTCACCTGAACAATCTGGATGGAAAACAAAGTTAAACAAAGTTGATAAACGTCTCCGGCTTGCAACCTGGGTTGTTATGTCAAGTTTCAGTAATCGTTCCTGAATATATATAAGTTTCCAGTGTTCGTTTTGTAACCTTCTGGTTGGTGATTAGATACTTTATTGAGCCAATATGTAGTTTAAAAAGTATATTAGGTTTTTAAATATCCTAATAATAATAATAATAATAATAATAATAATAATAATAATAATAATAATAATAATAATAATAATAATAATAATAATAATAATAATATTAAATTAAAGATTAGGGTTTATATTTTCACTTTAAACCCTTAGGTTTCTAGGGTTGGCAACTTTTACTCTTGAACTATATGAAAATGACAATTTTTACCCTTGGACTTTAGGAATATACAAAATTTTACCCCTAGACTTTAGTTAATTGACACTTTACACCCTCGAGTTTCAAAATAGACATTTTATACCCCTTAGGGATTCCCCGATCACAAAGTAAGTCCAAAACAGAATTTTTATAGAGTTTTGACAGAAATGGTCCTTGGGTTCTTATAATTCTTCCACTCGACATCCTTCTTATTCAAAAACAATTTATTTTTTCGTGATTCAAGCCGAGACCTTTTACGACTCTTTTACCAAAACGTCTATAAGTGTTTTAAGAATATTTTCACAAAAGATTACAGCAAGATTCGAACCCATGATCACAGAAATAATTTTTAAAAGGAGCGTTTAGCAGTTTACTCGACACAGAAAACCCTCAACTTGTCATGCTTAGTTCTCACTCGTTTCTTGACGAAAAACTATGATTCTTTTTCCTAAACGTAGCTCTTCTAGTTTACTTTAACCATGTTGAAAACTATAATTTTAGGGGTTGGTTTACTAGGCTAAATTAAGGACGAAATCACAAGGTCTGCTGCTGTCATTATTAAAAAGTCTGCTGTAATTAATTAAAAACACCCTTCGTTATGCGTTTTCATGACTCGGGGTCTAAAGACTTTTTAAGGAAAACGACGTTCCGGACAACTTTCGTGTTTTAAGTTTTCGACGAAACGGACCAGAAAGGCCTCGTTTTGCGTCATGTTCGTCTGCTGTTACAGAAACTTTATTAAGTTTATTTATAACTTCAATTCGACATAACTTTTGACTCGTTTAAACCGTTTTCGATGATTCCAATTGCCACGTTCTTCTAAAAATATCCTATATAACAATATGTAAGTATCTTATATCCTAGGGTTTCCAGAAATTCGTTTCATGTATGTTTGTATTAATATGTTCGGTTTGAGTTTTTATAAACAAAACTTAAGTTCTACTAATTCTGGGTTATTATGACTTTCAAGACATGTTCTAACTTTTATTTAAACATAAAATAAGTATAGAAAAGTAAATAAAAAGGACTATAGATATACCTTGCTAGATTTTGTTCGATTAGGGCATGATTTTGAAGTTAAGGTTCGAATTGACTTTCTACAGATCCTAGCTCCTTTCTACTGCTTCTTAGGTTTATTTGAACTTAGTTTAGGTTGGTGGGATCAGAAATGAAAGGGTTTGAGGGCTGTGGTGATGAGTTCGAATGGTTGTGATGGGTGCTAGGGTTTCATGTGTGTCTTCTATTTATAGAAATGAATTAGGGTTTCTAGGTTGTTCATGGAGGTGTAGGAGGATGATGTGTATGGCTGTGAATGGTGACACATATGTGTAGGAGGGGGAAGGTTATGTGTAAGCTTATATGCCATACACATAAGCTTGTTTCTAGAGGTGGGAGATGTGGAAACTTTTGGTTCTACCATTTGGAGCCTTAAGGATTAAGTAGGTTAGAGTTTTAGTTTGGTTTTGGTTTGATCTTGGTTTAATTCGAACTAAGTGGGATGAAATGAAAGGGATTGGTTCGAACTAGGCTTAGGGGAATGGTACATCATGCTTAAGGGTATGGTACTTTAGGGTTTTAGGCATAGTTAGGGTTTCTAGGTTTAGGGTTTAGTTAGTTTTGATTTTCAGAATTATTTGACACATTTTTGTATCTATCGAATTCTACATATAAGTGGGAAATTGGTTTTTGTGCTTTAGAAAGTTGTACCTTAAGCTTAAGAGACTTGTACTAATGCTAGGAAAATAAGAAAAATGTATTTTTAATTATTTCTTAATTTTCTATAATTTTTATGTAATTTTTATTACACTTTAAATACATATAATTGAGTTTTTATGATTTTGTGCATTAGAGGGTTGTACATTGTGTTTATGGAGTTGTACATATATTAAATAAATAAATAAATTATTTTTATAATTTATTGTGTAAAAATATTACATAAAATGTCATTTAAGTAACTATTATCAAGATTTTATTTAGAATTTTATAAATATATAGTTTCATGCATAAAAGACTTGTACTTTAGCTTTAGTAAGGTTGTACTTATAATTTAAAATATGAGGAGAATGTAGTTTTTATAATTTATTAAGTTGTGAAAATTATATGTTAAGTTTTGTTAAGTTAAAAGTAAATAAATGAAATTTTTAGTTTATATGCATTAAGTACTTGTACTTTAGGTTTAAAGACTTGTAAAAATATTTAGTGAATTTGGAAAAATATAATTTTTAAGAGTTATGCATGTAGGGTTTGTAATTTATACGTTATAATAAATATAAAGATAATTTTTATAAAGATATTGTGAATAAATGTTTTTGTGCATAAATGACTTGTACACTAGTTTAAATAACTTGTAAATATATTATCTTGTAAAAATATTGTATAAATAAATTAGGGTTTGTAAAATGTATATATAAATTCATTGTTATGTGAGATTAGGGTTTTATCGGGAGTTAAAGTAGAATTAAGGTTTTTATGCTTTAGGGACTTGTACATTATTTATATGTTGCTATTTTTATGGTTTCGTTATCTTCACATATTGTTATGGTAGTTTAGGGTTTCATAAATTCTTATTAAATAAGAAACGTTTTAGTTTTAAACGTACGTTAGCGAAATAACGTAAAATGATAAGTGGGACCTCATAACGTTTTTAGGGCAAAGATGTTTATACAGTTGAATACTAAATCAGTTAAGGTTGGGTTGCAAGCACGGTTATTCGGGATGTGATCTTCGTCACATAAGATAATAGTTATGATCAAGAGAGAAAAAAAAAAATTTCTACGTGGAAAAAGGATAAGTATTCTGAGAGATAGTTTAGTTTTTTTTTTTTTTTTTTTTTTAATGAGGGATTTTTCACAGTGGAGTTACATCCTGAGGAGAAGAACTCAGTAACTAGTGATTGTTTGAGGGGCCTCTTTCCATCAGGGTTGTTCTGCCCTTCTGAAGATATAGGCCCCAAGTTAACTCCCTCAAGCAAAAGCGGTGATTTGCGAGTGCCCTCATCAGGATGTGAATGGGTATGGTCCCCCTTTCCAACAGGGTAGTGCTGCCCTGTCGAAGATATAGGGACCGTTTCTCCCTGAGACCCTGGTTGTGATGTACCAGAGACGTTAGCAGGATGTGATTAGGTGTGATTTACCCTGTACTCCTTGAGACCCTGGCTGTGATGTACCAAGGCCGTAAGCAGGATATGATTGTTGGGTTGTTCCTGACTCCACTGACTTTTTTATGTCAGTAGAGTCTTTAGGAGAGGGTTTTCCCAAGGACACTGAGTGTGATTTCTCAGTGCCCTCCGTTGGCGTTTGTTTTTGGGTCAATGGTACACTGGCCTCTTTAGTGGGTGTCTCTTTGGGCTGGTCTGTCTTATGCCTCCTTTTCTCAGGCTTTGAGCCAGAGGTCTCAGTGGCGAGTGGTTTGGGTTGAACCACCTTCCTGGACCCCTGTCTCTTTGTCATCTTCTCCTTCTTGGAAGGAGAAGGCATAGGTGAAACTGTGTCAGAACCCTGAATAACTGTCAACATATATCTTGTCAGGGTGATTTGTGTGACCTCAGTGGGATCTCTTGAGTAGTTGGTTTTGTGTAAGACATCAGGAATGGATCCCTGTATATATTTTCCCTAACGTACTCAGAGCCCAATAAGTCTTGAAGCACACAGGAGATGAACCTAGGGTAAGCCATGTGTCTTTGCCTGGTTTTGCCTGTGAGCTTGACTATGAGGTCCTTGAAGATAATTTCTCCAACATCTATCTTTTTACCTTCTAGGAGACTGAACACTATCATTTGTTGAGCAGTGTTCAATTGCTCTGTTGAGGATTTGTTCCCACCCAGGACCTGAATGACAAAAGTCATCAGGATCCTACAAACGGCAGGAAACCAAGTTTTGATTATTGGGGCCTTGGCCAAAAGAGTCCCTGGGGCCACATCAGTGCGTTGTTTGTCATGTGGCCCAAGTAAAAGTAATTCGGCTTTTACTTCTGAGTCAGAGGGTTGTGGGGCAAAAGTTTCAGTGAAGTCAAGGCCAGTGGCTTTGATAAAGGTTTTATTGTCAAGGGTTAGGGTTTTCTTCCCATTCTTCAGTGTAAACTTAATAGAGGCGTCCTTGGTGACATCAGGGTTGGTGACCACAGCAGTACACCAGAACTCTCTCAAATAGTCATTGTAGATGACTGAGGGTGTCTTGGTGAATGCCTTGGAGAGAAAACAGTTTTGAAGATACTTTACCATATCCTTATAAGCTGGAAATTTTTTTGGATAGGCAAAGTTCCCCACGACATTGTTTTTGGTCATGTCTACGCTCTCCAATTGGAATTCCACATTAGGAGCGTAGGTGATAACTTTAGAAGTTGCCATTTTTTGAAGAAAGGTCTGGTTTTGAAGGATAAAAACACACAAGTTTTACAGAGAGAAATTTTTGCAAGAGTTTGTTTATGTTTTAAAAGTGTGTGTGTGTTTTCTTTGAAAGGGGTATTTATAGGAGAGAGATAGGGTTTGAAAATTTTGGATATCAAAAGGTTTTTATGAGTTTTTTTAAAACAGTTTTGTAAAACCGTTTGATATCCGCTTTAAATGCCACTCTTTCCACTACCTGCCTTTTTCGTAACTATCAAGGTGAACAGTTGCATTGCTCTGCAAAAGTGTATTTTGCAGAGTGATGTCACCACATATAATATCAAAAGATATTATTTGTGAGTGAGGGCATTAAATGCCAAGTGGGATGTATGTGGTTAAGTGGGGGCCTAAGACATGGATGCCAGTTAGGTAGAGACATATATTCTTATAATTTAATATGTGCAGTTACCAACCTAGGACATTTACTAACTAAATACGTAATATCCCGTAAAATTTCCCACCTAATTATAAATGATTAACGAGAGTAATCCATCATCACAGTTTAATTAACCATTTTTACGGGCTAAATTTTTGCTTTTTATTCAACATTATTACTCAATGGGATGTTGTAACAGTTCTCACATTCCTTGTGACAAGCTCATATACGTATCACGTTATCCCAAATAACAAACAAATCATACTCGGTATCACTTTTTATTGTCATCATTCAAAACACAACTTACAACCGACCCCTAATAGATATTTAGTGAAGAATCAAGTCCTAGGCAAACAAGAGAGGACAAATAAAAATCATGAACCATTATTTAGTCTACTTACACACTCAAGTCATTCCACAGATTAAAACTAGCACATGTTGAAATTGTGTTGACCTTTGGAATACACTACCGAATCAAAACAATCACCCTTAAACTCGTTTTGTTTTCTTCTTCTTGGTTCTTTATACTGACTAACACAACAAAATGTCACCATCATTAAGTTTACTTTTACACTTAAAGTACTTACACACTCAACTTACACATGCTCTTCCACTCATTAATATTCGGTGTACAAAACTCCAAAAACCCAAACCGACCTTGTATATTTATACCAGTGTTTCCCTTTCATTCTATAAACACAAAGAAAGAGAAGAGATAACTCTCCTCCCTCCTCTCTTCGGAGATCAGCAGCAACCCCACAAACACTTAAAGTTCACCCCATAAAAGGCCTCTATACCGTCGGCATTTCACATACACACTTAAAAACAAGAAAGTGAGATATACTCTCTTCTTCCTCCCTCTCTTTGGATGCGACTGCCATCTCACACCGCCACACAGCCACACCACCATCGCCACCGCAGCCTTTCATCTCACTAATCCTCTCGATCTTTCTCGTTTTTAGGGTATGTCGACATCACTTATTTTGTTATCACTCTTATTTACACCGATTAATTAAACGATTGTTATATTTTTCGTGGAATAAAATTGGATTAAATCATGTTTTTAAATTCATTTTCGTGTGGATTAAAACTTGGATTGAAGGGCGTTTGTTATGATCGGTTATGTAATCGGGTCGGGTCGACCCGATTGACCACGGGTTTGTGTATGATTTCCTTTTATTGTTATCTTGATGTTGTTGTGGTTACTTGGTATTTGACTTTGGTTTTGTTTGCGGGTCATAGCCACGCAAGGATGTTGTTTGCTTGCTTCGAGCTTATCGTAGTTTGGACATGTTTTGAAACTGCTCATATGGTAATTGCTTATCCCACTTGTGGCTACTATTTTGTAAACTGACCATGTGCTAATTGTTAGTTGCTTATCATATTTGGTATGTGTTTGTTGTTTGTGTCGGGTCGACCATCACCCACGTAGGGTGTGTTTGCTTGTTATAATTAGTCAAGTAAAAGGTGTTGTTCTTGCTTCTTTTCATTTGGTTTGTTGCGGTCCAGGTGAGTCACCCACGTAGGGTGTTTGGTTAGTTCCAGCCGAGTAAGGCTGCGTAAGATGTTTGGTTGACCTCGACTATCACCCACGAAGGGTGAGCCCTTGGTTCGTTCCCACAACAAACGCCAAGAGGTGTTTGTATTCCTGCTTTGTGATGCTTGTTGTTGGACCAAAAGAGACACACCCAAGAGGGTGTTTACTAGTCTCGATAATAAAAGAGAAAACCACCACATGTGGTGTTTGCTTGGCTCGGTACACGACAGCCCCGAAGGGGTGTCGTTGTGGTTATTTCGGTTTAATCTAACGCCCAAGAGGGTGTGTCTGGTCTCGTTAGTTTGACCCACACCGCAGCCAAAAAGGGTGCGTGTGGCCTGGGTCTCGGTCCACCAAAACAGCCCACCAAGGGTACGTCTTGTTTTTTTTAAATATCACAGCCGAGAGTGTTTGATTTTGTATGAACAAATAAAACCCGTTAAAGGGGTGTGTGTGTGTCTAGTCCGGTGTACAACAAAACCCAAGGGATGTTTGTTTGATCGTTCACAGCCACACCCGCTAGGGGTGTTTGTTTGTTGTCGGCCCAAAACAGAAAACCACCCAAGAGGGTGTTTGTTGTTCAAACTTATATTTTTGATACTGCTTACTTAACTACTTATTGTTGTTAACTGCTTAACTGCCTATCAGTTTATACTCGCATCATTGAACTTATTAAACTTGTTAAATTTGTTGAACAACTGAAACTTGCTAAACTTTTTCAACTGCTAAACTTGTTATCTATGCTTATCCTTAGCATATATTTTTTTTAGTTTTATCATTGGGCTTGAGTTTTGGTATGTTATAATTCTTATTGGGCCAAGTTCAAAATATGGTTATATTGGGCTATAAAGCCCATAGGAGCATTTGGTTTATTTCGGTTATGGGCCAAGATTTTTATTTGGCCAACTTATAGTACTTAACGGACTAAACGTATTATGATGGACCATTTATATAATAGTTATAGACTTGACGAACTCATAACGGACTTGACATATTAGATTTAACAAATTCATAATAGACTTACTATTACATTTGGACATGTAACTCATATCGGACTTATGATGGACTACTTGCTTTGGACTTGATATGTTGGACTATTAGACTATTTGACTTCATAAATACTTAATGGACTATTTGTATTGGGCAAATGATCGTTGGACTATTATCGGGATATTAAGTTCAATAGCTCATTAAAATTATTTAAATTCTAAAAGTTTTTAGATTATTAACTAAATTATTTAAACTGATTTTCAAACAGTTTAAAAAGTACTATTTGAAACGTTGCATAAACGGAAGAGTTATGCTGAAATTCTATACAAATTTCTATACTCGCACTTTATTTTTGAAAACACTTTTATTATTAATTCGTCGAATGACGAAATGTGTATTTTTAAATTATAAAACGTTTATTATAAAGTTAAAACATATCTTTATGTATAAAACATTTATGTTTTATACAAACTATTTGAGGTACTAGATAAATACCCAAAACTCAATCATCTATTTATCTTTCACTTATATGCTTATCTGATACTTACCTGTTTATTTGCCTGGTATACTTGTGCTATATGTTTAATGCTTTGGCGTGCGTTTGTCTGAGTTTATGACTTTATACCACCACACGAATAAGATACTAAACTTTTACAAACATTGATACAAATATTCCACGAAAACTACAACACTTTATCTTTTGAAACTCATACGTATCGATTTCTTTTTTTTTTGCGTATTATGTTTTGAGACAAGCTTATATTCATTAGGTTACGCTGATTCTGTATCGTTGTGCGATACTCCTTACACTATTCTGCCATACTCATTGGCACCATTGTGTTACTTACATCACTACATTCCAAAGTGAGTTCATGGCCCCTACTTTTATACGTTTTATAAACGTTTTGGGGGAGATACATGCTTAAACTACTTGCTATTATTTTTCAAGTACTCTACACTTTTACATACTACTGTGAATCATGGCCCCACTTCTACTCGTTATAATTGTTTTATAAATGCTTTGGGGAAGATTCATGCCTTATACTTTTACAAGTACTCTTAACTATGTACACATTACTGTGAGTTCCATAGATCACTCTTTTACCTATTTTAAATTACTTTTGGGGAAATACATGCCTGTATTTCATATAAACTTTACTAGTTTACCTTAAACATTATACTCAGTTGATAAACCACTCTACTTGTTATTGAAACGTAACACTTGCTTTTACTTTCAAAGGCACTATAAACTTTAGCAAATTACTATGAACTTATAAATCCACTTTTATACGTTTTTATATCTCATGGAGAGATACCTGCTATAAACATGATCACAAATGATTTTCAACTGTATGCTATACTTGATTCACTATTGCCTAAGTTTACCTTTATTGCCATGTTCGAAGTCCCTCATATCATGAACCTTAATCACTTACGAGTGAACGTAAATAATTGTGAATAGATCTATTTGGGACTGACAATCCCCGTTTGGGTCTGCTAGGATGAGCCACCCAGGCGCACTTTATTTGAACAAACTTATGGGTTATTGGCAAATACCCATCTCGAGGGCCTATATACTTTACATCATTTTGATGCCTGTTAAGCGTTGAGTTTCATGAGACTTAGAGCAATAGAACGATACTGTAGTCATGATACAGTATTGCCATTATTTTATTAAACTTGAACTTGTATTCACTATATAGCAGAAAATCACTATTTGGCAAACAATAACTATTTTGTGTTGACCCGATTAGGGCTAACAAACGAACTATGGGTATATAACAACTTAACCCACCACTTATTTTATAACAAACCAACTATGGGTGTATATATCGTAACCCACCGCTTATTTTATTAATAATTGTATTTGTTACAATTATTACCTAAACTTGGAAACTATTGAAAATCAACTGATTTTATGCAAACTCTATGGATTCATTCACACTTTGATTTTTGACAATCAACTGGTTTAACTATAAATACTATGGTATTACTTACTTTTTGACTTCGATAATCAACTGTTTATTTACAACTGCTACGGACTCACAAACTCTTTGATTTTGGAAATCAATAGTTTTTACTTACAAACTCTATGAACTCACCAACCTTTGTGTTGACGCTTTTAGCATGTATTTATCTCAGGTCCATAATGAGCAGGGATGGCACGGCGGAGCACGGATACTTATGAAGTCTATAAATTTTACTATCATTCGAAAACCTATTTAATAAACTTTGAAACCACTGGGACCTTATTTTGTAAACTCTGATATTCGAATGATAAATCTTTTAAAACGACTAAATTGGTGATCGTTTTCTACTATTCAACTGTTGTGCCATGAAGTAACACCCAATTTGAATTCCGCTGCATATCACGAAATTGGGGGTGTTACCAACCTAGGACATTTACTAACTAAATACTTAAAGCGTTTAGGTTTGCATTGAATGTCCTTATTTATGTCTTGAGTCCCCTGAATGAATTTTCATTTAGTGTGATGATGTTAAGGGAAGGTTATTCATTGAGAGTTCATAGGATGACCAGCTCACTGAGAGATGTTTGTGTCAGGGACCAATGTTTGTTTAGGGACGTCAATATTATTTACACTTAGTTGAATAAGTTTAATCAGAAAACTGATTATCAATATCCAACATGCCCAATTCAGCTTTCAGTCTTGTGAAAGTTGGTTCATCCAATGTTTTGGTAAAGATATCAGCTAGCTGATATTCAGTAGGTATGAAGTGTAATTCAATGTCTCCTTTCATGACATGGTCCCTGATGAAATGATATTTTATATCAATATGTTTGGTTCTTTGATGAAGAACAGGATTGTTTGAGATAGCAATAGCACTTGTGTTATCACAAAAGATGGGTACCATCTTGTAATGAATGTCATAGTCACTGAGTTGACTTTTCATCCATAACACATTTGCACAACAACTAGCTGCTGCAACATATTCAGCCTCTGCTGAGGACATGGCTACTGATTGTTGCTTCTTAGCACTCCAACAGACTAGTTTTCCTCCAAGGAATTGGCAGGAGCCTGAGGTGCTTTTCCTATCCATGTTGCAGCCTGCATAGTCAGAGTCTGAGTATCCTTTAAGATCAAAGCCTGAACATTTAGGTATCTGATTATCCTTTTTACAGCTGTGAGATGTGATTCTCTTGGATCAGACTGATATCTGGCACATAAACAGACTGAAAATTGGATGTCAGGCCTTGAGGCAAGTAGGTACATCAGTGACCCAATCATACCTCTGAATATAGTTTGATTTACTGGTTTCCCAGCTGGGTCAGGACCTAAATTGTTTGGGGGAACCATTGGGGTTTTTACTGAAGCACAGTCACTGAGCTCATACATTTTCAGTAGGCTCCTAGTGTACTTTTCCTGACTGGTGGAGGTTCCCTTATCAGTCTGCTTGATTTGCAGTCCAAGGAAGTATGTGAGTTCTCCCATTATACTTATTTCAAATTTCTTTGTCATCGGTTTCTCAAACTGTTTGCAAAGTTTGTAATTTGTTGAGCCAAATATGATGTCATCCACATATACTAGCAACTGAGGCAAATGTTTCTTCATAATCAATGCCTTCCTGTTTATTGTATCCTTTGGCAACAAGTCTGGCCTTGTTTTTGATGACAATGCCATTTTCATCAGTTTTGTTCCTGAATACCCATTTCATACCAATGACATATACATCCTTAGTACATTTGACTAAATTCATTACTTTGTTTTTGTCAAATTGTTCAAGTTCATCATGCATAGCCTGAACCCAACTTGGATGTTTCAGTGCCTCTTTGACATTTTTGGGTTCAACGATAGACATGAAATCAACAAATAGGCATTCATTGGCTGAGGCTGCTATCAGTTTGGCAGCCATACTTCTAGTAAGCATACCTTCAGTGGGTTCACCAATGATATTATCAAGTTCAATATCCTGAGATCTTGACTGTGGAAAACTAGAAGGGGGGTTGAATAGTTTTATGTCTTTTTAATTTTATTACGAAAACACTTTGTTTATTTTTTAAAACACTTAGATTCAAGTTTGTATGAA
Organism: Artemisia tridentata subsp. tridentata; assembly: GCA_021014915.2. NCBI lineage: Eukaryota > Viridiplantae > Streptophyta > Magnoliopsida > Asterales > Asteraceae > Artemisia > Artemisia tridentata. Next base: position 393,711,860 of record CP139506.1, read on the forward strand.
AAATAAAACTTGAACCTTATTATTAGTTATATATGTATTCTTTTAAATTGATTGTAAAAGTTTTGGTTTCTTGAATGGAGTTTCAATTTGATCTATATGTGACGTCAACTTTTAATTATTACTAACAATTATATATGCCTATATGTTATAAAAGTAATGACGATATAAATAAAGGTGTAAGTAAGAGATGGAAAGATCTAACCGAGACACGAGGGATTTATAGTGGTTCGGCTACAAGGACACCTTCCTTGCCCTACTCCACTCCCCGAGCACCAAGCTCGAGAGTTTTCTTCACAACTTCAATAAGCTCCCTTATGGCGGAGAAAACCGTACACAACTTTGGCTTACACGGGTTTAACGACACAAAGCTAAATGTCGAGTTCTAATCGTAGCTAGAACCAATCTCACAACTTCACAACACAACTTCTTCACAACTTATTCACGACTACTTCACAACGGCTTCACGACTGCTTCACGACATCTTCACGACTTCAACACGACCGCTACACAACCTCTATGTTGCGGCTTCACGACTTCAACACTATGTCTTCACGACTAAGACTTCACGACTTCAACATGACCGCTACACAACCTCTATGCTACGGCTTCACGACTTCAACACTAGAACTTCACGACTAGGACTTCACGGCTTCAACACGACCGCTACACAACCTCTATGCTACGGCTTCACGACTTCAACACTAGGACTTCACGACTAGGACTTCACGGCTTCAACACGACCGCTACACAACCTCTATGCTACGGCTTCACGACTTCAACACTAGGACTTCACGACTAGGACTTCATGGCTTCAACACGACCTCTTCACAACCTCTATGCTACGGCTTCACGACTTCTAGGCTATGGCTTCACAACGGCTTCAAGACTTCTCTACTTCACAACTTTACAAGGCTTCTACTCTACTTCTTTACTCCACAACTATTTATCCACCTTCTTCACTACTTACACACTACTCTAGCCTAATCACTTATGTTTACAACATATATACACACTTTACACAAATGAATGAAAGATTTACAAAGTATACAAAACAAACAACTTGAGTAACAAGATGCTACTAAGTTGTAATACTTCTAGTCTTGATTGATAGAAGTATTCTTCTTTTGCACTTGGATGGTGGAAGCTTGGATCACTTGGAAACCAATGCTTAAGATTACATGATCAAAGGTTTTTTGAAGATATGAAATGAGATTTACAACAGAAAGTTTTAGTGCAAAAGGGTGAGTAAAAATCCAGGGGAAGGCTGGTATTTATAGGCAGAAAAACTGGACAGCTGGAACCTACAGGAGCGTGGTCGGCCCCCTTAAATAGGGGGCGGTCCCCTTAATTTTAAGGGGGCCGCCTAGTAAAATTAAGGGGGCCGCCCAAGGTGTTCGTTGCCCAGATTTGTCCTTTTGTGGGGAAGGTTTTTCTGGAACATTTTAACTGATTTTGGTTAAAAATTTGAATTCATATTTTTATAAAAGATTAAACATATTTATTTAATACCAAAAATGTTTTTCAAAAATATATAAAATGTTTTTGATATTTTATAAAAAATCTAGTTATTAAGAAAATGTTCCTTTGATCATATAATGCATTAAGCATTAGTTCATTCATACCTTAAGTGATTTTAGTTGTAGAAGTGAATATTTACAACTAAGTACTTGTTTAATTTATAAGTTTATGTTTTAATGAGTTTACATTTTGTGATCATCAAAACATAGAGATATGAATAAATATTGATAATGTTTTTAGGCATTATTTATGTCAACAATCTCCCCCTTTTTGATGATTACAAAACCTAAACTCATTAAATCCAAAAAGTTATTTTTGGACAAGTATTTAGTGAGTTTATATTCACTTCTCCCCCTTTTTGTAGCATCAAAAAGGTTGAGCCGACAAGTTTTAGAGACAAAATTTTTCAGAACGAGAACTCCCCCTTGATGTGTGCTCCCCCTCGTTTGAGGGCACCAAGGAATCGATATATGGAATACTTGCAAGAAAAATATTAGAAGCACAAGCATATATATAGCAAAAATAAGCATGCATATAAAGACATTCATTAAAAATGTTGTGTATCAATACACAACCATCCAAGATTATATTCAATCCTACATTAGCTAGTAAGTAATGCAATCTACATAATCATTCTAGGAGTACATGATCTTCCATGGGGCTTGCACACAAAATGGTTTGAAAAATTATTTTTGATTAAGCATTGCATATGCTTAATTTGGTGAGAATGAAGGTGGTGGTGGTGTAGTGGGTGAATGGAGGTTCTTGAGTAGGTGTTTTTGATGGTGCATTTGGTGCACTTGGGGATGAACATTGAGGTGGTGGTGATGGAGTTTTGGTGTCTTAGAGATGATTTTGGTGATAGCATGGTGAATGAAAATGGGTGTTTGATGGAGGTGATGGTTGATTTAGGTAAGGTTTGGAGGTTTTGTGGTAAAATTCCAATACCAGTTCGTCTTTTAAGAGAAATGGTAGCTGGGGCTAGATAAAAGGGGTCGCAAGATGCAAAAGAAAACAGTAAATTTTACTGCCCAGATGGCCGGTCCCCTTAATTGTAGGCCGGCCCCCTTAAAATTAAGGGGACCGCCTAGAGAATTAAGGGGGCCGCCCATCTGGTGTTTTCCCAGGCGACCAAATTTGAAAAATTTCCAGAAAAGGGTCATTTTTAGGGTGTTTTTGCAGCAAGCTCCATTTGAATCATGTACATCAAGAATGATTAAATAGTGGCATAAACATGTTAAATACGCATGCATACATTTAAAACATATTATGGAATAAGCATGTTATTAATCATCAAGCATGTATATATATATATCATGATATCAAGTATACAAGCAATAAGCATAACAATCATATATTAAAGACAAGAAATAAAGCATTCATAAGTTGAAAATAATTATGTTAAAAACATAATTATTGATACAACACATATTTTGCTTATAGCATACAATAAGTAAAAAAATTTAAATTGCCTAAGAGATCCATTTGACTTGCTTGAGACATGAAAAGCTTGAATTATTTTGGATGGATGATGGTAAAGAGGGGGTAAAAAAAATTGGATTAATGGGGTTGTAAGTTTGGGTGTATGGATGTTGGAGAAAATGTTGATGGAGGAATTGGAGGTGGAGAGCTTGGACTTGACCATGTTGAATGAGGGTTTTGATGTTGTTCAAGTGGTGGTGTTGGATTAGATCTAGTGAGAAGATACTCAATCCAAGTGAGACGCTCATTTAAGGCGATGGTTTGATTTTGGAGAAAGATGCAATAAGGACAATTGTTGACATGTTTCTCAATTTGACTCAAGTGATGTGGTGATGATGGTAATGATGGTGAGATGGATGGTGATGGGTTTAAGTTGCTTTGAGCAAGGTGCAAAGCAAGGAGAGCATTAAGCTCATGGGCTTCCTTGAGTTCTTCAATGAACTTCAAGTGTTGAGTGGAAGGTGATGATAATGGAGAGTGGTTGTTATTTGGTGGAAGTGGTGGTGACACTCTTGGTGGTGGAGACATTTGTGAACTTGGGTAATTATGAGTGAATGAAGGTGGACATATGGATGATTGGTTATGTGTGTGAAAGGGTTCATTAGGATGAGGTTTAGGTGTTGGTTGAGTTTGAACAACATCATTTGTTGGGTTATGGCAAATGTCAAGCTTCCTCCTCCAAATGGGTATTTATGGTGTAGTGATGATGTGATTGTGGAAGGTAAATTTTGGAGGGTGGTTTGTGACAAAATGGGTTGGAAATTGAAAAAGAAATCAGTAATCCGTCACTCCAGATGGCCGGTCCCCTTAAATAGGGGCCGGTCCCCTTAATTTTAAGGGGGCCGCCTGGGTATTTAAGGGGGCCGCCCATCTGCTGACTTCCAGATTACTGGAAATGGGTTTTTGGCATAAATTTGTAGAAAAGGTTGTGTTTTTGGGTTTAGTTTCAAGCAAGTCCAACTTCTTTCAAGGCAATTTAGGATTTAATAACTCATATATGCTAAGCATATTTATTTAAGCAACTTTATCTAACATGCAAACTACTCATTAAGCATATAACATGTATATACATATATTAGACAAGAAGATAATACATAGCACCAAGTAATTCATAGTATCATACTTAGGAAGATTAAAATGCTAGTTAATTAATCCTATTGATTATCTATGTACAAGGGAATGTGGAGTTGTGATAGCATGGACTTCTAGACTTGTACCAAGTGAGGTCTTAGTGAATAAATTATGGTTATTATCAAATTTAGTTCACTTATAAATGTCACATACATAAATATAGATGACAGATATGAGATCACCATGCATGATTTAAAGAAATGTTTTTGGCATTATTCAACAATGTTTGAAAGTAGGTTTTATGTGGATGTGAAAAATATATTAATGAAATAGTTTTGGCTTTATTTCAAAATGTTTTTATGAGGAAAGAAAACATATTTTTCCAATCTTTGGTTTTTGATAAACACGTAATTATGGACACAAGTTTAGAAGAAAGGTAGGATGGTGAAACATGTTTAATAGAAATGTGTCATAATCTTTTGAAAAATCATTTTTCCAAAATGTGAAGTTTTTGCAAATTTAAAAATAAGTCCCATTAATTATAGGTTTAAAAATAGTGGTTTATAAGAGATCTCATGCTCAAGAGCATTGGTTAAGTCTATTGTCACATGCTACCTCTTTCTACATATCCTATGGCATTTAAGCATGTATTATGACTAAATACAAAAATACATCATGTCAGAGTAGTTAGAGAAAAACAAAAGCTATTATAATGACAATGCATTCAACAACTAAACAAATAATTACGAAGGCATGCAGTCAAACCACATAGGAGCAAGTAAACATCTAGAAATTTTATATATGCAAGATGACATAAATCAAGGAATGAAAAGCTCTAGTGAAAAGCAAAGTTCATAACAGTAAACTATCGTTAGGTATATTTAGGAAGAATAATGTATTCAAGTTGGAGAATGAGTATGAGACTATTACTAGTGGTGCTCAATTCAGGCTAAACACGACCGTTTTTACAGGTTACACACACCCAACTTCTCACATAGAAGCAATTCAACCGTTAGGTCAAATTGAGTTTCTAGTCAATAGATTCTCCAGTAGTCATTCTCTTTTTAGAAGAAATTAAGTTCTTAAATTTACCTATCGAAGAGTACCAAATATGAAGATTGCTTGGTTTACTAATACTTAGGGGGGCTAACTAAAGGGTTTCTAGTTCATTAAGCCACAGAACGAATATAACTAAAGTGTAAAGGCAAAGCAACCTATCAGACTAAGCGTATCCTAAGGCATTAATAAGATTATATGCATGAAGTAATTACTTATGAAATTTTAAATAGAGAACTTACCTCACGTCCTAGCTTTTCTTCGTAATGTCTCAGATGATGATCGACGTGTGAATGATAGGTGAGTCTTCAAGATAAACAAGGTGTGAAAGTATATCATGGCAAGCTTCTAACACCTTATTTAAACCGAAGTGGCTTGACCCGAACATGTCTTGTACGGATCATGATCTTCTCCTTCGTCTGTGTCACTCCATGATTTTGGATTGAGTTCACTTTGGAGTTGATTCATGTAGTCTTCGCCGTTAATACCTACATTAACAAAATTTGAACTAGTAGCACATGTATCTATTTTATCTAAATGTTTATCTATTAAATTTTCTAAGATAACTAATTCATGTACAAGATCAAAATCCTCATCTTTGGCTTGACATTTTTCTTGATGAAAGTTTAAGAGATTTTTCCAAATATCATTTGCCGTTTTACAGAAAGATATTCTTTCATATTCAACTTTCGGCAAGGTTTTGTAAATAATTATTTTAGCTTCATTATTTTTGTTATTCTTTGTTTTTAAATAATCATTTTGAGTTTCAAAATCCGTTTTTGTTTGACTTTCAAAATCCGTTTTTGTTGGTTGAAAATCACCAATCGAAATGACATGCCAAAGACCTAGATCAATTGATTTCACATAAGTTTCAAATTTATTTTTCCATTCAAGAAAAGTATAGTTTTCAAATAGTGGTGGTTTTAGCAAAGATTCCCCTTCTAGATATTTTTCGAATTCCATAGATCGATTCAAGTTTTAAAATACAGTATATTTTAAAGATCTTGATTGACGTGGCTCTTGATACCAATTGTGGAAAACTAGAAGGGGGGTTGAATAGTTTTATGTCTTTTTAATTTTATTATGAAAACACTTTGTTTATTTTTTAAAACACTTAGATTCAAGTTTGTATGAAAAATAAAACTTGAACCTTATTATTAGTTATATATGTATTCTTTTAAATTGATTGTAAAAGTTTTGGTTTCTTGAATGGAGTTTCAATTTGATCTATATGTGACGTCAACTTTTAATTATTACTAACAGTTATATATGCCTATATGTTATAAAAGTAATGACGATATAAATAAAGGTGTAAGTAAGAGATGGAAAGATCTAACCGAGACACGAGGGATTTATAGTGGTTCGGCTACAAGGACACCTTCCTTGCCCTACTCCACTCCCCGAGCACTAAGCTCGAGAGTTTTCTTCACAACTTCAATAAGCTCCCTTATGGCGGAGAAAACCGTACACAACTTTGGCTTACACGGGTTTAACGACACAAAGCTAAATGTCGAGTTCTAATCGTAGCTAGAACCAATCTCACAACTTCACACCACAACTTATTCACAACTTATTCACGACTACTTCACAACGGCTTTACGACTGCTTCATGACATCTTCACGACTTCAACACGACCGCTACACAACCTCTATGTTGCGGCTTCACGACTTCAACACTATTTCTTCACGACTAAGACTTCACGACTTCAACATGACCACTACACAACCTCTATGCTACGGCTTCACGACTTCAACACTAGAACTTCACGACTAGGACTTCACGACTTCAACACGACCGCTACACAACCTCTATGCTACGGCTTCACGACTTCAACACTAGGACTTCACGACTAGGACTTCATGGCTTCAACACGACCGCTACACAACCTCTATGCTACGGCTTCACGAATTCAACACTAGGACTTCACGACTAGGACTTCATGGCTTCAACACGACCGCTTCACAACCTCTATGCTACGGCTTCACGACTTCTAGGCTATGGCTTCACAACGGCTTCAAGACTTCTCTACTTCACAACTTTACAAGGCTTCTACTCTACTTCTTTACTCCACAACTATTTATCCACCTTCTTCACTACTTACACACTACTCTAGCCTAATCACTTATGTTTACAACATATATACACACTTTACACAAATGAATGAAAGATTTACAAAGTATACAAAACAAACAACTTGAGTAACAAGATGCTACTAAGTTGTAATACTTCTAGTCTTGATTGATAGAAGTATTCTTCTTTTGCACTTGGATGGTGGAAGCTTGGATCACTTGGAAACCAATGCTTAAGATTACATGATCAAAGGTTTTTTGAAGATATGAAATGAGATTTACAACAGAAAGTTTTAGTGCAAAAGGGTGAGTAAAAATCTAGGGGAAGGCTGGTATTTATAGGCAGAAAAATTGGACAGCTAGAACCTACTGGAGCATGGCCGGCCCCCTTAAATAGGGGGGCGGTCCCCTTAATTTTAAGGGGGCCGCCCAAGGTGTCCGTTGCCCAGATTTGTCCTTTTGTGGGGAAGGTTTTTCTGGAACATTTTAACTGATTTTGGTTAAAAATTTGAATTCATATTTTTATAAAAGATTAAACATTTTTATTTAATACCAAAAATGTTTTTCAAAAATATATAAAATGTTTTTGATATTTTATAAAAAATCTAGTTATTAAGAAAATGTTCCTTTGATCATATAATGCATTAAGCATTAGTTCATTCATACCTTAAGTGATTTTAGTTGTAGAAGTGAATATTTACAACTAAGTACTTGTTTAATTTATAAGTTTATGTTTTAATGAGTTTACATTTTGTGATCATCAAAACATAGAGATATGAATAAATATTGATAATGTTTTTAGGCATTATTTATGTCAACATCCTGAGATCTTGACCATCTTTCCTAAGGTCTAGGATAAGAGTTGGAACTTGTAGAGGCCTGATTTAGAGGTGGAGTGGGTTCAAGGACTGAGGCTTGAGGAGCTTCAAGATTTTGGTTTTCAGAGAGTTCAATTTTGACACCGTGTTCAACTGGTTCATGAATATTTGGTTCAGTGTGAGTTACTTCATTTTGGACTTGTTGAGCTTCAATGAACTCACTGATGGTTGGATGTGGAAGGTTGTGAGTGATGATGTAATATGAAAAGTCAGCATCTGCTTGATATTGAGTGGAAGGATTGCTTTCAGGTAGATATTCATCAGGAGGATATCTTGATGAGTCATCAATCCCAATCTGTAACACCCCCAAAATTAGCGCAGCGAAAGATTGTGTCATTGGGGTATTACTTCTTAGCACACAATACAAGTTACAGAAAACAACTCTAAGTGAGACGCTTTGAAATAATTTATCATTCGATTTATATAAAACATCAGAGTTTAACAAAGAGTTCCCACAAGTTTAAGTGATAAACATAAAAGTTTAAAAGTTTTATCGAATGATAATGATGCATTGTCTTCAAAAATATCTGTGCGCCTTCACATGCCAGCTAATAGAGACCTGAGATAAAACATGCTAAAAAGTCAACACAAAGGTTGAGTGAATCCATAGAGTTTAATAAATAAGCAGTTGATCACAATATAATTCAGTTTATGAAAGTGACTAAGCAACGAATACAAAGTCAGAAATGTTATTATTGCCCTAAGCTCATGACACTGAACTTTAACGTCATTTTCAGATATTCTAAAAGAATATAAAGATGCCCTTTGACAATAAGTAATAGCCAATTTACCTAGCAATCTCAAATACAGTGCATATGGTAGCCCACAGGGCAGTCCAAAATTGGGGATGTCATTCCCAATAGATCTATTCCCAGCATTCGCGTTTACACGCATGTAATTAACGGTTCATGATTAAAGGGACTTTCAGGCTATATGGAAACACTTAGGCAATAATAGTATCAGGAAAGCATACAGTTTCAAAAGATTGTGATCGTAAGTAAATATAGTATGTATCTCCCCCACGGAGTTTGTAAATCATTTAAAGTAAAAATTGGGGCTATGAACTCACCGTTAAGCAAAGTGAACAATCAAAGTGAATGTAGTGATGAATAAACCGCAAGTGTCCTACGAGCAACCTAGACATATACGCATGTCTTAGTTTAAAATAATAATGCAATTATATCTATATGCTTTATAGGTTATTATTTCAATTATGCTTGGTACATAATATTTGTAATATTAAATAAATGCTAAGACTTAGTTTTGACACTTTAAAAATATTCAAAAGTTCGAATTATATAAGTTAATACAAAATCAAGTCTTATATTAATTTATTAGTCCATAAATCCAAGACAAGTCATAAGGGTTCAAATTAAGTCAAAAGGTTCATTTTTAGTCAAAGAGTTCAAATTAAGTCAAAAGGTTTATTTTTTAGTTTCTTTAGTCTACGAGAGGATTCACGGGTCTATTTCTGATAGTGGGTCCTACCACTTCGGTTTTTATGTAAAAATGGTCAAGTAGTGTCATTTGACAAGTTTCTAATAGTCCAAGGGTCAATTTTTATAAGTTAATAACTTTTTACAAATTTTTAAGTCCATTGCTGTTAGAAATTTAATAACAATGTCCATGTTCAAAAATTCATTACTCGCAAACCGTAACTCGAAAAAATTATGATCTTTATATCCCTGGAAAGGTATTTGAGTGTACTAAATAGATTTGTGGGTCCTACTGAGTCAAAAATTACCCAACAGTAGTGAGATTACCAGTTTACACTTAGCTACCCAGTTCTGATTTTAACAGCGTCACAACAGTCTTAATATGAAGGAGACATGTGTCACCCAAAAAAGTCGTGCCCAATCATTAAAGTGGTACTTTTTTCATAGCCCACTATGTGTACTTTCTAAGCGATTTTTTTACAGCGACTTTTCATACCTTAAGCGACCTTCTATTTTGTCCTTTTCCACCAAAAAAGTCAAACTTTGAAAAACATTATTTTATTCTTTTTTCCCCTTCCCAATGTCGAGCAACCTAAGCGACTTACGGCTTGGTACTTTGAGTGACTTTTTTTACTTTCCACCTTTTTGTACTTGCGTCAGTACTTTTGTAAAAAGTATTATTTTTTAAATACTTTTTAAAATACTTTATAAACACTTTTTTATTTCAGATTCTTGAGCGATGTAATAAAATATTTGGGCGACTATATTTTCTTTAAGCGACTTTTTAAAAACAGCCCCACATTAACCCGTAACACACACACACACGATCAAAGTATCCCAAAACACACATACTCAGTATCTTTCCTCTTCACTTACCTTTACACCTACTCTAAATCAAACCCAAAATTAAAATCAAAATCATAGTTTAAACCCTAACCCTAAATTCTGTATTCCAATTTCAATAAAGGGATCAATCTACTCAAACCCTAGACGCTGCCATTATTAATTAGTGAAGACCTACATGGAAAATCTAAACCAATACTTTGACGCAAAGATAACTGTTCGTTCCAAGGTACATTATCTAGAAACGATTAAAGGTAAGTTGGCAAAGAATCAATCTCGAATTAGCATGTTCCGAGAAAGTGTTTTTGGTCCATGATTAGATATACCCCCTTGTCATGCAAATGATAACCATTTGCTAAACTTCGTTTTACAGCACCAGGTATATATCCCAAAATTGCTTGATCATTGCCCCCACCCCCATTACCTACAGAATTGGGGATAATGTTTTGCAATTTGATCGTGGGGAGTTTCTATTGATGACTGGTTTTGTTTTTGGTCCTCTGCCTGACCATGTAGAAGTTGATAATAGCCTGTTTGGTTTGCGACTCTTTCCTGAAAAAAAGTTTCAGAGAAAGGTTACTTTGAAAGGTACTGAGCTTTTAGATATTTTGGAAAACGATAAACAATTTGATGCATTATCAAATGAGGATGCTGTTAGAGTTTTCCTGTTGATAGTGGCTGAGATCATATTCAATGGTCGTGGACCTTGGTACAATGTTCCTAATCATTTTTTGCAACTGGTTGAGGATTTTTCTGCTTGGAATGCCTATCCATGAGGGGAGTTCTTATGGAGACGTTTCTACGTCAATTTAGCAAATGTGGTTCCTAGGCATTATGAAGCGTATTACAAGAAGAAGCAGGACTTAACCCCAACTAAAACTGCCACATATAATCTATGTGGTTTTATTTGGGCTTTTAAGGTTTGATTTTGGAAAAAAAAACTTTTTGTAATTCTTGTCGTGTTTTCGTGTACTAAGAATAACATTAGTTGTATTGTTTTCATGTTAGATATGGATTCTTGAGAGTTATCCCAATAGCAAGTCATGGTGGAACAAAGACCCGAGTAAGATCCCACGTGGTCTTTCATGGTCAAGGGTAAAACGTTCCGAAAACGTGATTATAATCTACTGTTTGGTCCGGTAAGCATTTCCATTATTTTTTGTTATTTGTCAAATAAGTTACGACTTCTGTATATTTGTTTTTGACATTATAATAATTTGTTACCCAGGGTTCGAATCCAGTATTGGAACTTGTTCCAACTAGTGAAGAAAGGTTGCAACCATGGTTTGTACGTAATAATGATTATTTTATGGAGCTGGATCTTATTCAAAGCCAAATAGCAGACGTTGTAGATGATGCCATTGAGGTAAATTGTAAATTTTGAAAAAAATTTGATTGATCCTAAACCCTTTAAACATTAAGACATAAAATATTCATGTACATTTGCAGAAATCATAATAAATGCAGGTAGAAATATGCCATTTGAAGAAATTTGTACTTGATACCTAAATAGACAACTATACTTAAAAATGGTTGACCTATATAGACAACTATAAATGCCATTTGTGTATATGTACTTCAAAACATAAGATTAGGGCCTCAACTATAAACCCTTTTAAGCATTAAAGTCCTAATAAATGCATGTAGTTAACAAAAGGTTTAACTTTAATACTATACATATAGTGTATAACTAGATGGTTTTGTACTACTTCGGGTCTATGACCATACTTCAAACTTATTTTGTCTATTTTATTTACTTTTCCCACAACATTCATGGCAATTTAAATTGTTTTGTAGGTACATGCAGGTGTAGAAGATGGAGAGATACATGTAGATGCACAAGAGCGAGAGGTACAATTAGCTAGACCAGAAGAAAACTCCAAACAACCTAACTTAGCTGCTGAGGTTGAGGCCTTGAAGGCAATAGTTTTTTTTATCTATACACCAGGAGCAAATGCGGACGTGCTTACTGATGTTAAAAAAGACTTGCGATTGTTGAGAAAGCTCTGAACATACAACATCAAGATGTGAGTTGTGTAAATTTATTTTTTAATCAACACAATTACTTTGAGGATATCATTTTTTTTCCACAAAAAAATGAAGAAAAAATATATATTTAATAAAAGAGGCTTCAACCTCTATTCATGAAACATCTGAAGTAAGGCCAAATGTTGGTGATTACTTTGTTTCCAAAGTTGCAAATGTAAGATGATATTTTGAATTTGTCACATATATTTATATTTCTTTTTTGATAGTAAATTCATATTATATTTTGAATTTCAGACTTCAAGTCCTATTCATGACAATTCAGAGGTACAACAATTTGTCGATGAAGATTTAGCTTCCAAAGATGCCATGGTAATAGCCTTTAATATTTTTTAATCCTTTAGGTAACATTCTTTTATTATAATTACTTTATTTGTATATTTTCAAATTCAGACTTCAAGCCCCATCGACAATGAAATTCAGAATGAAAGCCCTATTCGTAGTCATGTTGACGCCGAAGATGGGAAGTTGTTTGACAGTAATGATAAAAAGGTAACATTCTCCGTAATCTTAAATTTGTTTATGTTTCGTTTTTAACCCACCTATTCATATGTTGATAATTACAGACCGTAAGCCCAACGGCTAATGTATCATGCGAGACATCAATATCTGCTTCCTCTGATAATGGCGAACATGGGAAGCTTAATTATATTGAGTCTGTCACGTATCCATCCTCCATGTCACAACTTGAGAATTATTATCTTTCAATTGGAGATTTCCCGGTAGTTGATCACATGCAAGTTGATAATCGCAGTTATATCCATTTACCTAATTTAAATGACCATTTTTTTGTCAATCGGCTGTTGATGTACGTATACAATTTATAAAAAATACACACTTTATAGTTGTTTGCTACATTCAGTTTCATATTATATTTGTGTTTTCATGTAAACTTTCAGCCCCATCAGTATGATGATGATTTCAATGATACAGTAGAAGCTGCTGATCATTCTCTACCTAGAGTGAAACTAGATTGTCATTCTGCTGATACAATAGAAGCGGCTGCTCAATCAATGGCTTTAGAATATAAATCAAAAGGTCCAAATAAATTAGGAGAGTCGGTGTCTGATGTTGAAGAGAGCAAGGCTGATGGGTATGCTTGTGACAAATATGATAATAATTGTGATCAAGTTGGAGATGCGATGTTGGATATTGAAGACAACATTATGTTACTGATAATCATGAACATGAAGGTGAAAAAGTAAGCAAGACTGTGTTAGATATGGAGGAGAACATTGAGGTTGTGCAAGTTACTCATACACAAGATCATAATGGTGAGAAAGTAAGCGAGACTGTGTTAGATATGGTGGAGAGCATTGAGGATGGGCATGTTATTGATAGAGAAGCTCATGATGGTGAGAAAGTAAGCGACCATGTGTTGGATAATGAAGAGAACATCGCGGATGGGCATGTTACTGATACATATGGTCTCGATGGTGATAAAGTAATCGAGCCTGTGTTAGATATGGAAGAGAGAAAAGCTGATGAATACAAGGATGTTGAAGATAACAAGGCTGATGGTCATGTTGGTGAGACCAACGATAATGATTCTGAGAACTTAGGAGAGGCGTCATTGGATAATCAAAAGAACATTGCTGCTGGTGAGAAAGTAAGGAAGGGTGTGTTAGGTATGGAAGAGACGAGGGCTGATCAGGACATGTATGTTGAAGAGAACAAGGCTGATGGGCATGTTGGTGAGACCAACGATAATGATTGTGAGAAACTACGAGATGCGCGGTTGGACAATGAAGAGAACATTGCTGCTGGTGAGAAAGTAATTGAAGCTGTGTTAGGTATGGAAGAGACGAGGGCTGATCAGGACATGGATGTTGAAGAGAACAAGGCTAATGGGCATGTTGGTGAGACCAACGATAATGATTCTGAGAAACTACGAGATGCGCTATTGGACAATGAAGGGAACATTGCAACTGGTGAGAAAGTAATGGAGGCTGTGTTAGATATGGAAGAGACGAGGGCTGATCAGTACATGGATGTTGAAGAGAACAAGGCTGATGGGCATGTTGGTGAGACCAACGATAATGATTCTGAGAAATTAGTAGATGCGCCGTTGGACAATGAAGAGAACATTGCTGCTGGTGAGAAAGTAATCGAGGCTGTGTTAGATATGGAAGAGACGAGGGCTAATAAGAAAGGTGATTATATTGGTCAAACGTTAAAAGAAACAGTATCTGATAATGCAAATGAGACAGTAAGCAAGGCGGTTTTTGATAAAATCGACCAGGATGCTGAGAAAGCAAGAAACGCCGTTTTTCTTAAATCTGAAAAAAAAAAAACACTCGCCAGGAGGTTTTGAAAGAAGGACAAGTCAATAACCCTTTGACTCAAATTTCTGAGGTACTTTAATATATGACTACATTATTTTTTATTTTAAATATCAAATGTCAATAACCATGTTAATATCAATGTATAAGGTGTGTGTACAGGAAATTTTCACGCGTCTTAAAAGGAAGAGGAACTTGGGTAAGGCTCTACAAACACCCTATGATGGCGAACAAAAAACGAAACGTTGTAAGCCGAATGTCACCAAAAAGAAGACTACTCAGTTGAAACAAGATGTTGAACCAAAGAGGATGAAACAGGTAGGTAAGTCTTTGAAGGACCCCTATGTGAAGCTACCAACTATAACTCCACAAGTGCCCAAAAGGCGTTCCAAGAGACTCAATGAAGTAATTACTTTCCCCCCTGTAGAAAGTCAGTTGGAACCTTGGGTAGAGGTATACCACAACTTAACTCAATTGGTCATATAGGATCCTGGTAAGTAAAGGTACTAGACGATGCATTAATATGTTTTCTTTTATTTTTTTTTAGAATCTGTCACGTCTGGCTGGTTTCCTTACCAACAAGAAGGTAACTAACAAGGTAATTAAGCTAGAATGTATGGAGATGTTTCTGAAAAAAGGTTTAAAGTCAGCGCATACGTTTCCTTGGGGTAAATTCGACATTGTTGTTCGTCGCCAATTTTGGTTAGCATTGGTGGGACATGGCAAAGGTAACAAAAGAGGATGGCTTGGGGATGAGGTACTAAATTAATCAGTTGGTGTATGTGTTTTATTAAATATTTAATTAATTTACATAATACAGTGGCTTTATATTTTAATAGCTTAACAGTATGATTTTTATATAAACCTTACACCATTTGGATCTTTGGGCTGATCTAATGTGGCAATTCAGACCGCCCGCTGCTGATTGGGCTATGGCCGTTCCATTTTTCTCATCTACTCTTATATAGGGAAGTATGCGTCCCTACTATGCCACCGGAGTACGGTATCATTTGCCATGGTCTAGTGTTGACAAGGTGGGTATATAAACACCATTTGTTCTTGTAAATATTTGTCTTTTTTTTTTTTTTTTTTTTTTTTTTTTTTTTTTTTTGTAATCATAGTAGTTTTGTTTACCACTAATATTTTTTGTTCAAATGTAGGTTTACTTTCCTGTTAATGTTCCATCGGACCACTGGTTTCTCGGACAGTTAGAAATTAGTACCGGAGTTGTAACTATCTATGATTCACTTGGTACGCCAGACCCAGAGACCAGAAAGGACAATTTAAAGATGATGGCCAATTTCGAGATAATGCTCTCAAAGTATCTAGAGTCGTGTAAAGTTTTGGAAGCCAAATCCATATCTGTTTCAAATTATAAGATCACTTTTCGAGTGGCTGATAATGTCCCTAGACAAGCTAATCAATATGGTTACAGTGGAGTTTGGGTATGCATTATTTTGCACAGGTTGGGTAACAACTTGAGTATGAAGGTTGATGATCCTTTTCAGGTAGCGTTAGCCTATCGAGAGCACATGGTTAGATACTTTTGGAAGCATAAGGTGTTTGTTAATACAAAAGGGTGAATATATTATGATTTCTATAAGTTGTCCTTATGATTATATTTTGTGCAAGTATTTGCTATCTCGGTTGTAATTTTTTGGTAGTCTGAACTAATGTAACTACAACATGTAGATTTTTTGTCATGCTTGAGTCATGGAAGGATGTATGTTTAACTATTGTAGGTTTCTGTAAGCACTTCTTTAACTATTGTAGGTTACTGTATATTGATTGTAGGTTTCTGTATAATGATTGACTGTTTAACTATGTAGTGCACCCGAACTGTGAATGCATGTGATGTGCACTAAAAACAAGACATTAACTTGTAAACAAGCATTACCAGTTTATTACAACCCAGTACATAACACTTGTTACTAAAACAAAAGCAATGAAGAGAGCAACCAACGAGAAAACAAATACAACTTTGTCATGAAACTTCAATTTTGACTTGATAAAAGTCAACTCCTCCGACATTTTCATCATCAGTTCATTTTGTGAAACTGCAACAACTTCATTGGAAACTGTACTCTTTCCCATATTCTTATATATCTTCTTTTCCTCATGTTCTTTGTAAAACAAATCTTTGTAGTATTCACTTGGTAGCTCCGGGTCTATGAACCCATAAAATTTACATTTCTTGTCCTTTTCCTAAACAAATTATGTTTTACATTCACATATTCAACATAACAATTTAAACAAGTATAATAAAATTTTGGGATAATAATCTTACATAAATGGGACAAGCCTTGAATCTTCTACAAGGATTTGTCGGGGTCCAAGCAGTTTGTACTACGACTGGCAATGGTTTTGGACATACGCAATGTGTAGCATTGATGTAGTATTCCATGGTATTTTGATTTTGTGGAAAACTAGAAGGGGGGTTGAATAGTTTTATCGTTTTAAAATTTTAATCCTTTTGATACTTATGTGAATTCAACGAAACTATGCACAATCAAATAATCACACAATATAAACAAAAGATAAAGAGAGGAAAGATCAAACCACACAACACAGTCGTTTATAGTGGTTCGGCTACAAGGACTCTCTTCCTTGCCCTACTCCACTCCTCGAGCCTCTAACTCGAGAGTTATCCTTCACTAAGAAACAAACTCCCTTCTAGGCGGAGAAAACCTTTACACGTCGCTTACTTCTTTTTCCAGTACTAAGCTAAACACCGGGTTCTTTACAAGGGTACAACCACTCCCGTTTGGTTCTTTACAAGGGTATAACCACTCCCTACACTCTTTGTGTTTTGAGGACTAAAACACTAACCACACTCACTGATTACAAATGATAGATAATGATGTGTGAAAACTAATACAATATCACACAGTAATGAAACTAAAGGATTACGGTTTTGTAGATCCTTGAATGCTTGATCTCTTTTCTACAAAAAGAAAGATCAAATGAAATGCAAGTATGAATGATGTTAGTAAGATATATACTGAATGAATATGTGTGTATAAGGTATATGAGTGATAAAAAGACCAAATGATCAGCTTGCTATTTATAGGCAAGCTGATATTCAGCTCACGGATCCCAAAATAGGGATCCGTCCTTTATTGGACTTGGATCCGTGGGTTTTGACAGCTTAGAGATTTGGTGTATCTTTCCATATCTTGCATATCTTGCCAAATCTTCCAAAATCCACAAATGTCAACTATCTAACTTGTGAATCTAAACAAAATATTATGCAATCTAACTAAGATATCACTTCTGATGTATGCCATGATGTCATGGTATGGTTTTTAAAATAAAGTTTCCTTTTAAGGAAATAAGTTTGTAAATGTGTAAAATTGTAATTCTAAGTTATATTGTAAAATGTAAAATGTGTATTAAGGGGACTTAAGCTAGTATTTATAATTTGCTAAATGATATACCTTGTAATTGTCATTAACAAAACTAAGTAAAGATCGAAAAATATAAATAACGTTTTTGGAACGATATTTGTATTAACAATCTCCCCCTTTTTGTTGATGACAAAACATAAGGTATATTTTTGAGCAAGAGAATAAATATAGCATGAGTTCTTAAAAATATAGATTAAGTTTGTTAATTAAAAATTTTGTAATAAAAATGTATGTACTGTGATGGTTCACAGTTAATGTAAACTTAGTCCTTTCTCCCCCTTTTTGTCGAAACAAAAAGAGTAGCGTAGCGGAATGTGATTTTGGGAACTTTAAAGCTCCCCCTTGTTTTATACTCCCCCTAGATAGAGTAACAAGGAAATGATGCATGAACCTACAAAACAAATGGTTAGAATATGAAACGCTCCCCCTCGAAGTATACTCCCCATTACATGAGTGCCAACTTATACTTTTTATGGATATGAAATGCTGCAAATGAAGTGTTAGTTAATAATAAATAAGTACAATGCATGTGTAGTGGTCTTCCAAACAGGATGACTAATGTGGTTGACTTAAAAAGTCAAAGTTAGTGTCTGATCAACATTTGTACCTAAAACAATCATGATCAAAGTATAATGTAGATTATAACAAGCTATATAAGGATGGTAATATGCAAAATGTTGATCACTCATAAGCATAAAGACATCACATTCATTGATTGAAAAATTTGTAACTAAAGTCACAATTAAGTGATGGTACAACAACAATAGAAAGACATCCAACAAAGTTCAAACTAAAAGAGCCTAACACAACATCTATAAAGAGACCAAAGAAGTCCTATTGTGGTGGATGAGAGATAGCATTTAAATGCTCTAGAATATGGTTCAAAATGAACCTCATCTCATTTTGGAGTTCGTGCACCAAAATGTTAGATCTCTCGGCAAGATGGGCGGTTCTTTCACACATGGAACAACCATGTGTTGGAAAGCCGGGCGGAAGAGTAGGCTCACTTCTTTATGGTGGTGGTGGTGGTGATGATTGGTTGTTGGTTGGTGGTGGTTGTTCTTGTTCATTTGTTGGTGGTGGTGTTTGGATGGCAACATTTGATGGAGTTGGAGTGGAAAGGTTTAAGAAATTTTCATTTGCAATGGGAGATGAGATGTTGAGTGGAGAGGATTCCTCTGAGGATGAGTTTGCTAAGTTGATGAAACAACATGGTTTAACACTAATCCTAGCAGTGCGTTTTGGAGGTCTAGAGGTGGAGGAGTTGTTTGATTTGGTCATGGTGAACTAAGATAGCTTAAAGTACAGGTTATATGTGGAGAAGAAGGTGAATGAGTGAGTTTTGCTCTAAGTTATGATCTTGATTTATAGACAAATGGTTTATAGAAACTAGTGTTTGGATTTGATGTGAATCCAATAAAGAATGTTGGTTCCTAATGATTTGGAACTAAAAATTATGCAAGTCATATCAAGGAAGTCAATCCATTGAGCTTGTGTTGAGTGATGAGGTGAGGATTTGCAGTAAATGCAAAGATATAGTGGAAAATCTGGTGATTTGATGTTTCCACGGATTGGACGGATCCCTAAAAAGGGTTCCTTCTTTGTATCAGTTTGGTAACTCACACCCAAAATTCAACAATTTAAATTTTGGTGGGAAATTTTGGTCCTAAGTTTCTAAGAGCTCCTAAATCCTTCTAAGATGTTTTATGATCAGTGAATGAATTCTAAATAGAACTAGGAACTAAAATCTAAGAATCGGGATGAGTCGAAAAAGTTTTAAGAATTTTACTAAGTAACAAGCGGATCCAAATGATAACAAATACGGAGCCAAAGTATGGGATCTGCCAAATCCGCAGGTTGGCGGATGGCGGAACCAACGATAATACTTGGCGGATCCAAATTTCTAGATCCGCCAGATCCGTCTCCCAAATACTAAAACTTAACAGAACATATGTCATTTTTCGCGTTTTTCGACAAAAACCCGAAAATTCTCCTAGAACTTATTTATCATCTAATATGTATTGCAAAACAACCAAATATGATAATATTAACACATGATTGATCATGAATTACTTCGTTCTAAGAAACTTACCTTAGTAGGAGTTATGCCAAACATAGGCTATAACCTGGAAAATTGATAACCCCGAGTGTTATCGACCTGCAATATTTAGTTGGTTCATATACACAGCAAGTATCATAATATCAAGTTAAGACACAGACATGTTTATCATCACATTGTTAAATAGGATTCAAATCCAAACACTCCTTCAACTCAGCTTTTTCTTCAACTTCTTGAGACCCTTGTGCACCTTCATGATTCAACGCCCGAGATTCTTCATCATACCCTTGGTTTACCTGAATTCCTCTGATTCATTTGCAATTTGTGGTAGTTGGCGCAAGTACTCCGGTGGAGTAATCCTAGAGTTGGGCAACCCGTCATCATCACTCATTGATGATGATGATGAAGATGTTTGAGCACGAGGGCGTTTGCCCTTATCAACCGCTACTCTAAAGTCGCTTAAGGGAATAAAGGTGTGTTGGATCTCCTCATAGTCGGGTACAAATCCTAAAGAATTTCTACGAATGGGTACAAAGGCTCTATAGAGTCGGGTCAAGAGCATACCATAAGGCAATGTCACTTTGCCTTGAACTGGGATATCGGCCATTCTCTTGGCAATGTAGTAGGCAAGGTTGAAAGGTTGATGAGTTGAGATATTGTACATCATGTGGCAAAGACAAGCATTGATATGATCGTGGTTTCCTATTGTGCACATGACGTTTGCCCTTAAGACCTCTTCTAATTTCCTAAACTCGGGCCTAAGTTCATTTAGTTCCATGGCGAATGGATCTCTAGCAACTTGACGCCCACGATGTAACCTAGTTGGATTGTTCCTAGGTATGAAGAGATGGTCCCGAATGACTTCTTTTGAAGCTAGGGGAGTGACATAAGGTGCCGTTCTATCGAGATTGGAGTATAAGATAGTTAAGGACCATTTGTCCGAATAGATACATGTTCCTTGATTTGGAACTCCTATGACTTCTCCAAATTGATCAAGAGGGATGTGAATTTGATTACCATTTGCAACAAAGTGAAGGTTCATATAACCTTGGTCATTAGTACTTAACCCGATACTAGCATAGAACTCAAGAACGAACCAAGGGACAATTGGTTCATCAATATCTAAAAGAGAATCAAAGTGAATACTCGCTAGTTGTTCCCTAAGATTGGTTTCTTTATAGAATGAGGGATCTACGGTTCTACCCTCGTGGACATATTTCTTTTCTAAGGCTTTAAAGATATTCACTTGGGCTTCGGTCAAACCTTTGGTTTTGTGGACTTTTGGAGGATATTGAGTGGTTCGTTTGTGGTCATAGTTGGTCGCGGGAGGCATGATTTTCCTAAACACAAAATTATATGGTTTTAGTTAAAGTATTCTTGATAAAATTTCTAATGTGTGCCTACATGGGGACAATGTGGAGGTGCGGTTATCTTGACTCCTTTTGATGCATGAAGATTTTGTTTATGCAAGTTTTATGATAAAACGGGAGATAACCCAAACGCTCCTACTTCAATGTAGCTACATTTGAATGTACCCGAAAATACATATTAGTTATGTATTCCCTTTAGCATTCAAGAGACATTATGCAAGTGATGTTTAAAAGCTAACGTTTTTGTATTTGTATGAACAATGTTCAAAAACCAATTTTCCTAGTCGTGAGAATATTTTAGTGAAAATTTCTCATGGGGTTTTTGTTAATTTAAGACAATGTGCTATGAGATGCAATTCCTAACTAGGAGAAATATGATTTTTAGTAAAACGGGAGATAACCCAATGTGCTTCATGATTTTACAAGAATTATGCATATACCCCAAGTTTTAGTTTAGTGCATGAAATAGAAATCCTAGACACAGATCAGGAGTATAAGTATGATAAGTAAACTTACAGTGATGTTTGGAGCATAAATTAATGGAAGAAAATAGCCTAAAATATGATGGTGGTAAAGTATGGGATGAATTCAGGAGGGTGATGTGTTTTAGGAGAATGATGAATAGTACTTGGTTTTGTATATTAAATAAAAAAACTCCCTGTGCATGCGACGGATCCGGCGGATCCCAAACAAAGGATCCGCCTTTGTTGTTGTTTGGATCCGCGGGATCAGAACACAGTTTTTGTAGAGTTTTGTTAAACTAATATTCGAGTTAATGTTTTATCTAATCACTAGGTTCCATTAGTCCTAATCCTAGTCTAAGGTAGTTGAAAGGTTCTCGTTTGAGGGGTTTAGTGAGAATATCCGCAATGTTTTCCTCTGAGGAAACTTTCTCAATTGAGATGTTTCCCTTCTGTACATTGTCGCGAAGAAAGTGGTGGCGTATTTCTATGTGTTTGGTTCTAGCATGTTGGACTGGATTTTTACTTAGGTCAATTGCTCCTTTGTTGTCGTAGAGAATGGGAATGTCATTGAGTTCAATTTCATAGTCTACGAGAGCTTGTTTCATCCATAATGCTTGTTGACACGCCTTTCCTGCAGACACATACTCTGCCTCTATTGTTGAGATTGCGAGGGCTGTTTGTTTCTTAGCGAACCATGATGTGAGACAGTATCCTACAAAAGTACAAATACCACTAGTACTTTTTCTATCAACAGAGTCACCGGCATGGTCTGAGTCGGCATACACTATGGTTTCTACACCTGTTCCTTTGGGATACCATAATCCTAAATGTGTAGTGCCTCTAATGTATCTGAATATCCGTTTAACGGCCTCAAGATGGGATATTTTAGGATCTTCTTGAAAGCGTGCACATAGACAAAAACTAAACATAATGTCCGACCTACTAGCCGTAAGATAGAGTAAGCTACCAATCATTCCTCTATATTTAGTGCTATCTACGGATTCATTTTCTTCATCCTTTGTTAGTTTGGTTTCGGAGGACATAGGTGTTTTCATGGGTTTTGAATCTTCAAGACCAAACTTCTTAAGCATATCTTTGATATATTTTGATTGGTTGAAGAATATCCCATCTTCTAATTGTTTTATTTGGAGACCCAAGAAAAAGTTTAGTTCTCCCATCATACTCATTTCAAACTCGTCATGCATGATTTTTGAGAAGTCATTGAATAACTCTTGACAAGTTGAACCGAATATAATGTCATCCACATATATCTGGACGATGATAATATGTGATCCCTTTTTCTTAGTGAAGAGAGTATTGTCTACTAGGCCTATGGTGTACTTATGGTCAACTAGAAAGGTCTTAAGTCGATCATACCAAGCTTTTGGTGCTTGCTTAAGTCCGTATAAAGCTTTCTTAAGTTTGTAAACATGATTTGGTTTTTCAAAATCGGCAAAGCCGGGAGGTTGTGCAACATATACTTCTTCATTAATAAACCCATTTAAGAATGCACTTTTTACATCCATTTGATATAATTTAAAATCATGTGCACATGCATATGCAAGTAGTATTCTAATAGACTCGAGTCTAGCTACTGGTGCAAAGGTTTCATCGTAATCTATACCTTCTTGTTGGTTGTAACTGATGCGGTGCGTTGTGTCGTTGCGGTTTAGCAGTATTAATGCCTACTCAAGTTTTAAATTTATATTTAGCTGACTTATCAATAATACACACACTTAACGAGCAGTGTACCCGGTCAGTATGAATATAATGGTAAGTAGAGTGTCGATCACTAAGAGTGGAACGTATTATCTAGTTATTCTAATCAGTATTTTATTATATTAAGTTAGCTATACAACCTATTCTAACGCAAGGGGGTTCAGCCTGAGAGACTGGCACGATTTGGTTGCAATTAAATAATAAACTAAACCAATAGGCACGAATCAGCGAATAGCACACACGTACACAGATAAATACTCGAGACAATAAGAAGATCTGTCCTGATAGATAAGTAGTTTGTCACTTGTTTTATTGCTAGTTTTATATGAAGTGTATAGTTCGATGCAACGCACCGAGATTAAGTCCTTTCTCGTTGGTTCTAATCTTATCGGCGAGTAAACCCTTAATGATTACTTATGACTATCCTATTTATCTTTCTTCCTACTTTTCTACAGACGATAGAATGCATAGGCGATCTAATAAATAGGCGAGGGCAGAGGCATGGCGACCCGATCAACGCTCAGCTAGACACAGAGGTTATCAATGCACTAATAAAAGTCACCAAAGACATCAACATATAAACTTTAATTAATGAGAAAGCAGTTTTAAGGGAGTGCAATATTTCCGTTGTCACATTACACAAGCCACCAATCTTGATGAATTAAAGTTTACTAACACAATAAAACAAAACTACTTAATGAATTAAACACATGCAGCACCTTCTTACAGCTCTTGTATCTTCGTTTGGGTGTGTCTTGTGCTGCCTATTCGTCTGAATTCGTCCTAGGTTTCTGTACTTCGTACTTCGGATATAATATTATTCCTGCCTCTTGAATTCGTCTGGTCTTGGGGTATTTATAGTTTCTGTCTGAGGGTAAGATGCGGCGCATCTAGTAAGTAGATGCGGCGCATTGACTTAACTTCGCGTGGGGTCCAAGATTATAATATTCAGGAATATTTGTACACCGCCAGAAGATGCGGCGTAACTCCATAAGTAGATGCGGCGCATGTCCTCTTGTATCTTGGATCGTATCTGGTGAAATCTGGATAGTGATGCGCCGTATGTAATAAGTGAGATGCGGCGCATCTGGAGCAGATTTGTCTTGATCTTGTACATTTCAGTAGACTCTTAACTTCTTGCATGTTTTGCTCCATAATAAGTCCAAAATCGCCAAGTTTCACCAAATGCTTGTTTTTACCTGAGAATTACAAAAGTAAACGATTAAGTATCAATCCTCATACATAATATAATAAAACAAGTCAAATTAATAGGATAAATGATAGTAATAAAATGTACTTATTTGAGTTCATCAAATATCCCCCCACTTGAACTTTACTTGTCCCCAAGTAAACCTTAGAATTAATCTTATGAAAATGTATCCTAAAAGATATTAGGATTTATTTTATATTTAAGCATGTATTCATTTTTGCCATAATCACACAACCAAACACTTAACGAATTAGAAGTTAAAATAAAATAATTTGATAAAAGCAAATCTAATCGTTTAACTGTCCAGTCGTGACGAATATTCTATCATAAGCTTGGCAAGTATACACATCTCCCCCACTAAAGCCAAGGAATAACAAGTCTAAAGCGGTAAAAAGGGTTTTGAGGCTTAAAGGGTTAATTATTCTCCTTAATCTCTATCGATCTCAAATTCCAGAAAAGGCGACAAAATCACAAATACATGATCGAATCCACGAACACGATACTTGCAATTGCTCAAATCCTTAACTCGAATAGGCTAAAGATAGGACCAAGTAATCTTTACCAATAATATTATATCAAAAAGGGCGACAAAATCATAAATACATAGTCGAATCCACGACTACGATACTTAAGATTGCTCAAATCCCTAATCTCAATAAATCAAAGGTTTGGATCAAGAATAATATAGGGTATGGATAATATTTGGGATACAAATTGGTGTAAAATAAAAAATAAACAAAACAAATAAATTAAAATCCTAAGTGTGGTTAATCACTATCCCAACCATCCCATGAATAAGACTCATATCATAGAATAACTCACGCTTTAACACTTGAAACACACGCTTTAGGTAGACATGAATTATACTCAACAAGATCTTAATCAAAGAATAAACCTTAGTTGGCGTTCCCATAACTGCCAACTCCCATTCAATCCACAGATATAATATACAACAACTAGTGGTGATATCGACCACTTACATAACTTTACATTGTTGGTTAAAACAAACATCCAACTTTTTTTTTTTTTTTTTTTTTTTTTTTTTTTTTTTTTTTGACATCAACATATACATAGATGTGTAAAATTTCACCACATCACTATAATGATAATTCTGGATAATTTTTCCATACTTTTCATGACTTCAGAAATAACGGTAATAGTGAAAGTAGTAAACACACAAAAAATAAACTCAAAGATATACAATATTTACTTTCACTCCAATTGCATTGTGCAATTTCCCGACCTAACCATAGATAATGAATTACGCACGCGAACACAGGTAATGTAAGGAAACACACTTTGCCTATAGCAATTAACCAACCACGGATTTTAATCTACAGGGTAGGCTAAGGTGTAAGGGTGTAACGAAACATTTTAACAAAGGTGTAAGAAACGAAAGGAATGGCTCTGAGTGTTTTTCTAGGGGTATCTTACTCTAAAAATGAGAGTAACAAAAGGGTTTATACGGGGGTTAACTAACCAGTGTAGTTAGCTAATAACATATAAAGGCTATTTGGGTGTAATCCTAGAAATTTTACCAATTTAGACAAGTCATTCCAATTATATAAATAATACTTATTATGGTGGTCTCGAATAGTATACAAGCCAAGTTCTAAAGTTTACAAGTCACCGGCACACTCATAGATTTGTGAATTTTGAAAAATCACAATTTTTGAAAATAACGTCATGTGTGCAGCTATGCAACTTAGACTTTAAACAAAAACATGCTAAAAAATTTTAAATTTTGATATATTAAGCACATTTTAAGCATATTTTCAAAAGTTTAGGACAAGTAAGTGTTAAGTGTTCTAATTCTCCAATCCCCCCACTTAAGTTAAACAACGTCCTCGTTGTTTGTATCAAAGGTTAAAAACTGGAAAATAAAAGAATTAGAACAGAAAAACTCCCCTAAGATTTGCTCGGTATGATCCTCCATTTGTATAAGAGCAAAAATCATCTTCTTGTGGATGAGAACGTTTAAGCTTCATAATCAATGTATCCACAGGAAATGCAGGAATCTATAATACCACCAAGGCTTTAAAACACACCTAAGTTAAGAAAGGTTCAAACTTGCATAATACATTAGTAGTTAGTTAAAAATAAAACATAAAAATTAAAAATGAAAATCATCAGGTCAGTCGATGCGCCGTATCTTATGGAAGAAGATACGCCGTATCAAGCCTGGAATAAGTACGGATCAGAATAGAAGATGCGCCGCATCCTTAACCAGGGATGCGCCGCATTGAAATAAACTGATAAAAAGTTTTAAAGTCGAAAATAAAAAATGCAGAAAAATAAAGATATGACCTGTGCAGGAGATGCGTCGCATCTCAGGATTGAGATGCGCTGTATCCTCTACGGCCTGACTGACTCGACACAAAAGCAGAAAATTAAAAGATAAATCCGGGTTGTCTCCCGGTAAGCACTTGTCTTTATTCCAGAGTCTTCAAGTTAGACTCACGTTCAGCTCATCATTTAGTCCTTGTCACGGTCCATCCTTCTTCCTTCATCCGAAAGATGTTCCCGTATAGCTTGGCGACGTTTTCTTCCGTTCGGCTTAATCTTCTATAACTCTTGGTCTTTGTCGCAACATATTCCTCCTCTGGTCCCAAAGAGTATTTGATGATTTTAAATTTTTCAGAAATAATCATGGGTGGCTCATTATAAGGGATCCCAAGTAGTTGACACTTTCTTTTGGTGAATTCTTCCTCGTCTTCATCAACAAACTTAAAATAAGGATCCTTAATCAAATAGTCATCTAGTTCATCAATTAATGACTTATTGTTATCATCATCTTGAATTGCCTCCCACTCTCTTTCCAATTCCCATTGTAGCCGTCGACTAAGCTTCGTGTAATCATCAAATTGTTCATGCACCCATTCCCAGAAAGCAGTATTTGATGTCCCTTTAAGTCCTTTCAAGTATTCGATCCTACCCTTTTCTTGCAAAGCCTCCGCTTTTTGTAGGCAGTCTTCAACATTATCGTACCACTCATAATCTTCAAAGGTTACATCGTTTCCAACCCGTTTCATCCCAATTATACTTCCCCCATTACAGGTTCCGTCACTCTTATAATCACAGGTCGGCCAAACACTACTTCCATCCTTGAAAACAAAAGGTGTACAGGTGTGATTAATGTGCTCAAATTCCCATGGTTTATCCCAAACCCATGGTATTTGGTCATTCCATTCGTAGTACCAGGTGTTTTTGAAATCATCATAAGTCTTAAATCCTGGTAGATCTCCAGTTAGCACATCATCGTCGACTCGAAGAAGGTAGTTAAATTCCTTGAATTGCTTGCACAAGGGTGTCTCATAATCGAACACGTCAATGTCTATTCTGAATAGTTCTTCAATGCCCTCATTGATTGTTGAATCATGAAGTGATGACCCGTAGTCGCTCTCTACTTCTTCGTCTTCACCTCTCATCCAATATACCCATAACGCATCCTTAGTAGCTCGATCCATGCTCTTATGGTTATTGAACTTACTAGCCAACCAATCTGAAAAATCAACATCGTTAGGATCGTGGTTAACGTCAAAGCAAGTCTTCCCAATCATTTTCCTTTTTATCTCCATGAACTCGTTAAATTTCTCCCTAAAACTCCGTGTCAACCATGAAGTCATAATCCGCTTGACTTCATTTGCAGGGGCAAATTTTGGACTACCATACTTAAGTTCAAGCCAATCATTGAGGGAGAGGTCCATCAATCTTACCAACCTGCCATGAAATAGTAACTCCGCCACAGCATAAATTCTTTCATCGTCCAGATAGTTCTCATTTAATCCCCAGTACTGTTCGGAATAAGGCATGTAAGAGATTTGGGTATTGCCTCCACCACAGCTTTTGTTGCTTGAGTCCATGTATGCAAGATAGAATTTCCCATCATCTTCTTCGATAGTAGTCCAAGCCAATCCTTTGGATTCAATGATAGGCCATAAGAGCGACAATTCATCTCCAGTGTACCTCACAAATACATCATAAGAGAATACCCCTTTGTCAATGTTGCATAAACGCATGAATTCCTTAAAAGCAGCTTCAAGAGGGGTCTCCCAAGAGAATAAATCCGTATCAATCTCGAGTACATTGAAGTTGACATTTTCATAAACTTCCATGGATGAGTTCGAAAGCAAGAATTCCATAGCAAGATGTCCGTTCTTCGACATATCTTCCATAGCAAAATCTGTCATCACAAGTAAAATCATCAGTAGGATTTGTTCGCTATAAAAGAAATTAATGAATATAGAAACGGATATAAGAATAAAAATAACTGATATCTGCAGATGATGCGCCGTATCCAAAAAGTTGGATACGCCGTATCTTATAATCGTTAAAATTAAATCAGATTTTTATTCAGAAAATAGATACGCCGCTTAGAAATTTGAATGCGCCGTATCAATTTTAATTATCAAAAATCGATATTTATTTAAAATTAAATGCGTCGTATTAACAAAAGTTAATGCGCCGTATTTTCGTTACGTTTCAAAATATAAGATTTTTGATCCAGAAGATGCGCCGTATCGACAGATATCGATGCGTCGTATCTGTTTAATAATTCGAAAACTGTTTTTAATTAAAATAATAGATACGCCGTATCTGCTAAAGCAGATGCGTCGTATGGCGTTAACGTTTAGAAAAAAATTTTATCAAAAACAGATACGCCGTATCTTGGGGAAAAGATGCGTCGTATCGAATTAATTAAACGCGTTGTATTTTATAAAAATTAAACGCAATACGCCGTATCTGAGAGATCAGATGCGCCGTATCGTTCGATTTAGCTCAGTACAACGATAGCAGAATACAAAAAATACGAAAAATTAAAAACAAATAAAAACACAAACGAAAATAAACACAAAGAAAACAAATAACACACAAAAACAGAAAATATGCAAAATAATACAATGAATGCAATTTGATCTAATACACAACAGAATTAGCGGTTAGATAAAAAAAATTAAAAACCTAATTAAAATACTAATCAAATTAACAGATAATAACAATTCACTCCCCGGCAACGGCGCCAAAAACTTGATGCGGTGCGTTGTGTCGTTGCGGTTTAGCAGTATTAATGCCTACTCAAGTTTTAAATTTATATTTAGCCGACTTATCAATAACACACACACTTAACGAGCAGTGTACCCGGTCAGTATGAATATAATGGTAAGTAGAGTGTCGATCACTAAGAGTGGAACGTATTATCTAGTTATTCTAATCAGTATTTTAATATATTAAGTTAGCTATACAACCTATTCTAACGCAAGGGGGTTCAGCCTGAGAGACTGGCACGATTTGGTTGCAATTAAATAATAAACTAAACCAATAGGCACGAATCAGCGAATAGCACACACGTACACAGATAAATACTCGAGACAATAAGAAGATCTGTCCTGATAGATAAGTAGTTTGTCACTTGTTTTATTGCTAGTTTTATATGAAATGTATAGTTCGATGCAACGCACCGAGATTAAGTCCTTTCTCGTTGGTTCTAATCTTATCGGCGAGTAAACCCTTAATGATTACTTATGACTATCCTATTTATCTTTCTTCCTACTTTTCTACAAACGATAGAATGCATAGGCGATCTAATAAATAGGCAAGGGCAGAGGCATGGCGACCCGATCAACGCTCAGCTAGACACAGAGGTTATCAATGCACTAATAAAAGTCACCAAAGACATCAACATATAAACTTTAATTAATAAGAAAGCAGTTTTAAGGGAGTGCAATCTTTCCGTTGTCACATTACACAAGCCACCAATCTTGATGAATTAAAGTTTACTAACACAATAAAACAAAACTACTTAATGAATTAAACACATGCAGCACCTTCTTACAGCTCTTGTATCTTCGTTTGGGTGTGTCTTGTGCTGCCTATTCGTCTGAATTCGTCCTAGGTTTTTGTACTTCGTACTTCGGATATAATATTATTCCCCTCTTGAATTCGTCTGGTCTTGGGGTATTTATAGTTTCTGTCTGAGGGTAAGATGCGGCGCATCTAGTAGGTAGATGCGGCGCATTGACTTAACTTCGCGTGGGGTCCAAGATTATAATATTCAGGAATATTCGTACACCGCCAGAAGATGCGGCGTAACTCCATAAGTAGATGCGGCGCATGTCCTCTTGTATCTTGGATCGTATCTGGTGAAATCTGGATAGTGATGCGCCGTATGAAATAAGTGAGATGCGGCGCATCTGGAGTAGATTTGTATTTATCTTGTACATTTCAGTAGACTCTTAACTTCTTGCATGTTTTGCTCCATAATAAGTCCAAAATCGCCAAGTTTCGCCAAATGCTTGTTTTTACCTGAGAATTACAAAAGTAAACGATTAAGTATCAATCCTCATACATAATATAATAAAACAAGTCAAATTAATAGGATAAATGATAGTAATAAAATGTACTTATTTGAGTTCATCAGTAACCTTGAGCTACTAGCCTAGCTTTGTTTCTAGACACTATACCATTTTCATCCATTTTATTTCTAAAAACCTATTTTGTGCCGATTATGGTTTGATTTTTAGGTTGTGGAACTAATGTCCAAACGTCATTTCTAACAAACTGATTTAATTCTTCTTGCATAGCTATAACCCAAGATTCATCTTTTATAGCTTCATTTATATTTTTAGGTTCAATGGTTGACACGAAGCAAAAGAAATTACTTTCATTTTGAGCTTTAGGTCTTAATGTTCGTTCATTTATTTTACCAATGACGTTTTCTAATGGATGACTTTTGGTTTCTTTAATATTAGTTATTTCTCTTTTAGCCGGTTCTATTTCTTTATCACTTTCAATATTTTCATTGTTTTGGACCATTTGATGTTCAACTAAGTCATCATCTACCAAAGGTGATGTCTTAGGAGGAGGTGGACTTTCATCGAATGTTACGTTCAACGATTCCTCGACTCTTGAGGTTTCCTTGTTCAAAACAATATAAGCTTTACTATTTAGAGAATATCCAAGAAATACACCTTCATACAACTTTGGGTTGAATTTGGTAAGATAGTCTTTTGTGTTTAAAATAAAACATTTGCTTCCAAAAACTCTAAAGTATCCTAATGTGGGCTTTTTGCCTTTGTAAAGTTCATACAGCGTGACACCAAAACTTTTGTGGTATGTTTTGTTCGTTTAACATAGTTCTACTCATTTCTTGGATTGTTCTATTTTTACGTTCTACTACACCATTTGATTGAGGTGTTCTAGGAGCTGAGAAATTATGTGAAATGCCATTAGCATCACAAAAAGCTCCGAATTGGGTTTCATTGTCAAATTCTCTACCATGGTCGGTTCTTATAGTTACTATATTGTTTCCTACTTGATTTTGGATTATTTTACTCAGAATTTCAAATTTATCAAATGCCTCATTTTTAATTTTCAAAAATTTTGTCCATGTATATCTAGAGTAATCATCTACTATGACTAGGGTGTAAAAATTTCCTCCATAACTTTATATAGCCGAAGGGCCAAACAAATCCATATGTAATAATTCAAGGCACCTAGATGTAGATACCATGTTTTTAGCCTTATGGCTATTATGCACTTGTTTCCCAATTTTGCAAGCATTACAAAAGTGTTGTTCATATTTCAACTTAGGTAGGTTCCTAACGAGTTCATTAGATGATAAGGATTGAATAAGCCTCATATTGGCATGGCCTAAGCGACGATGCCAAAGAGTTGAGTTTTCGTCCAAGTATGTAAGACATAGCTTGTCCTTAGGTGTTTTATCTAATTTCATAACATAAACGTTATTCTTTAAAACACCTTTTCCTACGGTTATGCCATCTTTAAGTATTTTACTTCCATTTTCACTGAAAAGGACGTTATACTTTTTGCGACATAATTGACTTATACTAAGTAAGTTAAATCCTAAATTATCTACATGGGCAACATCATCAATAGAGAGATTGTACCTTTTCCGATGATTTTACTTTTAAGCTTGCTACCGAATGTGACATACCTCTGTCGTACACTTGGTAGGTCGAGAAAAGACTTTTGTTCCCCGTCATGTGTCTCGAACACCCACTATCTTTGATCCATTCATCAGGTTCAAGATCAACTTTTAAGCACACCTAAGTTCAAGAAATACTCAAGCATTTGGTCCCCAATATCTCATGGATCCATTTGGGTTAAACATGACATTATCATGGTTCATATAAGGAAATGGTGTAAAATTGTTCCACGGTATGTAATTAGGACCATGAAAGTTTCTAGGCATGTTTTGGTTCCAATTATTTTGATAAGTATGTTGCGGGTTAACAATACTCTTTGGAAAGGGATGTTTGGGAAAACTCATTTGAGGTCTCTGTTGGACTGTTTTAACTCTATACTCATTCCTAGCTTGACCTCTTCCTAGGGATACTGCTAGTTTGTGCTTATTATTGATTATATTAGTACTAAGTTTTCTAGTGACTTTAACAAATTCAGAACGGTCGACTTTGTGATCCTTCTGTTTGATTTATGTATCCGCGGATCCAATGGGTACAACTGGCGGATCCAAATTTTTGGATTCGTCGGATCCATAGGTTTCTGGCTTGGTTGAAACAGTTTCATTTTTATTAACAGTCTGTTTCTTAAAGTCACATAATGTTCCTAGTTTCATAAAACCTAGTCCGGTTTTATCATTAGGTAGTTTTTGTAGTTTCATTATTTCATCTGCACAAGTTATATTTTTATCAAACTTTTTAAACTTTGAATTTTGTTTGATTAAGTCTTCCTGTGTGGATCTTAAGACTTCTAATTCAAGTTTTAGTTCTTGACAGGAAACACATGTTTCTTTACTACTTTTGCCTTTTTCAATTCGTATTGCTTTTTCTTTAAGCCAAAATACTTCGTTCTATAAAAGTGTGGTTTTTGTTTTCAAAAATTTGTTTTTGTTTATGATTTTTAAAGTGATGTCACACAGTTTGTTATATTCTACTTCTAAGGTTTCATCATCTATAGAGAAGTATGAATCAGAATGTACCTATTCTGTGTCATCAGCCATAAGGGCAATTTCGTTGTTCTTAGGCTCATCATCATCATCTCCTTCACTATCGCTCCAAGCTCCACTAACATAGGCTCTTTGAGACTTGTTCTTTGGAGGCTTTGGACATTCACAAATCAAGTGACCGGAGTCACCACACCTATAGCATTTCCTATCAACCTTACCTTTCTTATCGTCACGGTCTTTTCGAAAGGATTTCTTTTCTTCACGAGGTGGTCTTATAAACTTTCCTCGTCTCCTGAAGATTTTCTTGAAATCCCTCACTGTCACACCCCAAAAATCGGGTCCAACGGAAGCATACATGTCACTGGGGTGCTACTAAATTGGTATCATAACACAAGGTACAAAGAACGGTTTTATCTCAGCCGTTCAGAAGAAAATTTATTAACAAAAAGTGTTAAGTTTACAATGTTCAAAAGTAGTGCGGAAATAGGCCCAGAAAATAAGTGAAGCAGTCCCAAATATAAATATCAGAGTCGTCTATGACCATGCCCCTTGCCAAGCGCCTTCAGAAACAAGTTATCACCTTAAACCTGAAAATACATGCTAAAAGGGTCAGCTTACGCTGGTGAGTTCACAGGTTTTAGTTTAAAATAGTTTAGTTGAACCAAAAGGTTTTCGAGTTCAAATCATCATTCACAAACAAGTCAAGTCCAATGTAGGCTCACACTGCCTAAATCACAGTTCCAGCACCAAATCCGCAAATAATAATATAGTCAAAGCATCTCAAATCATAATCAATCATACAGATACTACACACATATAGTGACGCACCAACTGTACCTCATACTACAAACACGCATAATTGATCCATACAAGACTGGGTGCCATATTCCCAAAATGATCTACTGGGTGCGATATTCCTAAAATGATCTACTGGGTGCCATATTCCCAAAATGATATACTGGGTGCCATATTCCCAAAAGTTATACTGTCGATGCATCACTAAACAATCATGTCACAACATATAATCACATCACTAAACAGTTGCACACGTTCAAGCCAAGTCGCACCATTTAAGTTCACACAATAAAGCACATATTGCAATTGAAGCACATATAATATCCAAAATTATAAAACTAGTAGATCATAGTATTAAAGCATTCAAAAGCATTGAGTTTAGTGAAAAACAACGAGCATGTATTCTCCCCCAAAATAATTTAAAAAAAACCAGTAAAAGTAGGGGCCATGAACTCACCTTAGCCACAGCAATGCAAGATCACAACTGACACGACTGGCATCTAGAGTTAATCTCAATGGTATCCAGAAGACGGGTACAACGGTACGGAAGCGGCGAAATCTAATACATATAAGAATTATCTTAATACGAGATTCTCAACGATAATCTAAATCTTTAAAGATCCCCAATGGTTAACCGCTTCTATTTCAAAATCTCCTTATTATATTCGTTTTATTAGCGTTTGGTATCGTCGTGTGTGCAGTGAAGACGCAATACGTCTCAAGAGTACTCACGCCAAGAGGAAAGATAACCAAATGAAATTAACGAGAAACGAAATAAGACTCAACACGAAATGACTAGGTCAAACTACGCAGACCACACAAAACAATTACCCCTAAACGACCTTACTATAAATGGTATTCTCGATAAGCCTGCCCTCGAAACATTTAATAACTCATTTTAAACAAAACATTCCATTTTAGAATTTCCCTTTTCCATTTATTAGTTTCCGTTAAATATTAAGTAACAATAACTTCAACAATAACGGCCGACTACGGCTCGTTTCTAGCCTAATCTCCGTCATCTAATCTCAACAATCAACAACAACATCAATAATATTAATAACTCTATGCCGATACCCTAATGGTCTCGGCTCCTACCCTCGGCTACAACCAACAACCAATAATAACAATCCAACGCCGAGACCCTAATGGTCTAGGCCTATTCCTCCTCGGCACCATATGATACCAAACGGATCTAAGTTACATTCGGCTACAACAATAACACTAATAACATCAACCATTTCAATAACAACAACATCAATACCGAGACCCCAGCGGTCCTGGCTAACTCCCACGACAACAACAACATTAACACCAAGAGTCAAATCCAAATCCACCCTTCTAATACTAACCTTCGGCCTCAACTCGGCATCAACAAAAACCAACCCGAATCCGAATCAAAAATAATACAACAACAATGATAATAATCACAACCACGACAACAATGATAATAATGTCATGAGCTTATGCTCACGGCGTGACGCGACTCTACACATGAACACGACACGGATACCAAACTGTTTATATTCTCGTTTTTAATTAATTAAACTCTTAACCCACGTTTTCTAGTCCTAACCCGAACCCAAAATAAATCAAATACGTGACTCGGCGAGTCACGAGTCACTCATACTGAGTCACCAACGTGCGTGACTCTGTTTCTCACCTTTATTCTTCGATCTTGAAACGGTGGTGAAGGTTTGGAGTGATGGTGGTGGTGATTCGAGAATGAGACTCGAATGTAAGTGATGTTAGGGTGGGTTTGGTAGCGCGTGCAATAGCTCAATCGAAAGAGGATAGGATTTGGTGAATGATGATGGTGGAGGTGTGAGGTGACGCGCGGCGGTGGTGGAGCGTTGGCCGGTTTTTGTTGCCGAAAAGATAGAGGGAGAGGGTGGGTGTTTGTCGGCTGAGAGGAGAGAGAGAGAAAGGAGAAAACTAAACCATAATTTCTAGGGTGAGTGTGGGATTAGATGCAAACCCTAAAGCACCCATAGGGACTAAATCTGCCAACTTCTTTATATCTTTAGTGAAATGATAACGGGGCTAATAAAACTTGTCATAAATATTTCCCGAGCACCCGAGATTATTACCATTAACTTTAGAATCATTTTCCGTTAAATTTGGTTATAAATACATATGTTTTTATTTTTCGTCGCCCGAATTAATTAATATTCGCGTTTTATCCATTATTGTGCCAAGTCACGCATTGTGTACGAATTCCACGTTTCGTGAGAAAATTTCACGTTTTCAAACCAAAAGAGTTTAGAAAAGTTCGTAAATGAAAAACAGAGATAATCTCGTATAGAAATACGTCTGGAAAATTACGGGTTGTTACAGTCTCACCTCCTTAACGGAATCGCGACCTCGCGATTCAATTCAAGTTACTCGTTACGGTTGAAAAGAGATGAGTATATACATACGAGGATTCATCGTCACGTTCCCACGTGGATTCAGGACCTTTTCGCGAGTTTCAACGAACTTGTCGTTAAGGATGCGACTTTATTAAAGTCGTCTGACTTCACGGTTCATGATTTCGATAGGTTTCTCAACAAGATTCAAACATTCATCAATCTGGATCTCTCCCGGAGGAATAGCGGTTGCCTCATCGGCAAGTCCTTTCTTCACATTGCACATAAATATGTTGCGAACACTGCTGAGTCCTGACGGTAGCTCGTGTCTGTGCGCTACCGGTCCAACTCTAGCAAGGAATTCAGAAGGATCAATACAGCGAGGATTAAGCTTTCCACGTTTACTAAACATATCACACCTTATCATGTTGAATCTTTAAGCATGATCTAGGCTTTAACCGGGAATTCAAGAGGTTTACGGAATTTGTCAGCATACTCTTCTGATGATTTGTGAGCAGCTTGCAACTCAGTTCTGATCTGAATGATCTTCTCGGTACTTTCGTGAACAAGTTTAGGGGCAGTAAGTTAGGTATCCCTAACTCCTACCTATCAAGTCGGCGATCGGCACTTACGACCATAAAGTGCCTCGCACGGTGTCATTGAGATACTGGAGTCGTAGGTATTGTTATAAGAGAATTTAGTCAACGGGAGGTGTCTATTCCAACCATTTCCAATTTACGCAGGTACATAATATGTCCTCTAACAATTAAATGATTTCTTCACTTCGGCCATCAGTCTGGAGATGATACACAGTATTCATCTCCAAATCTGTTCTCATGGCTCTTAGAGTGATTGCCAGGGACTTTGATGTGAAACAACTATCCCGATCAGAGAATGGTAAGAATCGACACTCCATGCCGTGTAATGATTTTCGATGAGTATTGATGAGCAATTTTACCCATATTGTCGTCTCATTGATTAGCAGAAAGTGAGTAGATTAGGTAGGGTTATCAACAATTACTCGGGTAGCGGCGCGAGATTTCCTTCCAAGGTTTCATTTATGATGTAATTAATTATCCGATAAAAGGTAGCAAGGATTACTGGTACTTCCGAGGGACGAGTGAAAAGTTAGGTTGTTGTCCCAAGGAATCGCGGTTCAGGTTACTCATTAAGGTTTCAAGATTTCTGTTGGGCGAGAAATCTCTGCCAATTAGAGAGTTTAGCGAGTTCAGAGTACAACTCCGAGGAAAAGTGTTGATTGCCACCAACAATCACTTGGTTGAATCAGTAATGTACATAGTACTTAAAGCGGGAGATACAACATTGATTGAACAGCTTCGGTTGAACAACATCGATTGAGCACAAGGCTTAGGGTAGAGGCGACTGTAACAGGGCCACAACAAAACAAGGCCGAATAACAAATCCAAATCCAGGATGACGTCCAAAATCATAAAATCAAACAATCTGAATTCAATCCGAATCAAACCAATCCAAACATAGTCGATATCGAATCTAAACGTAGCCGAAATCAATTCCAAACGTAGCCGCAATCAAATGTAAACGTGGCCAAAGTCAAATCCAAACGTTCCAGTAAGCTCGGACGGCTTATAACGCTCTTAAGGGGTCACAGATAAGTAGCTCGAATTCAAACGGTGCCAATCGGGTCTAACTCGATCTGATGCAAATTACGGCCAGACGGCGACAAACAAGATTTTCATATAATGGAGACGTATAGCGATGCCAGGGGCATTACGGTTCATGCGGTGTTGTGATGCCAGTGTGTAGTGTGTGTGTGGAAGTAATATTCAATGTCCGTGTACCCACGCAAAACTGTACCATTCCAAAAATCAAAGACTAACCTGAACATAATTCCATTATAACTACTCCCAGTATTGCAAAATTCACCTCTGAGTCAGACAAAGGTGATCAGGCTATGTCCCACTATCCCTGGTTGAATATAGGTGATCAGTCTATATTCACCCGAGGTTCAAGGAATTTTGGAATACTCAGCCTAGTTATACTAGTAGTATGTCCGTTACATCCGAAATCATTCCCAAAACCACGACAAGTGTACAAACTCGACATTCAATAGTGAGATTACGCAAGGAAATAGCGTAACTCCGTGACAGGTACGGTGCGTGCATAAGCATAAGGAAATGCTTATAGTGAACAGCTAAAACAAACGAGTATAAAATATCCAATAGTCAGGCACGCATCTCAACAAGTATAAAATCAAGCATCTCATCAAACAACTCGTCAAACATGCCATGAACATCTCATCTAATAATATCATAAATTATCTCGTCTCATCAATCATATCCTCAAACAAAATTATACTCGAGGCATCAGCTTGGCAGGCAGGCACGTGGCAGTCATAGGGTTAAGTTTTCATAAAAGTGGTTATAGTCCAGGTTTTAGAAAATAAACCCAGTTCTCTATAACCTAGGCTCTGATGCCAATCTGTCACACCCCAAAAATCAGGTCCAACGGAAGCATACATGTCACTGGGGTGCTACTAAATTGGTATCATAACACAAGGTACAAAGAACGGTTTTATCTCAGCCGTTTAGAAGAAAATTTATTAACAAAAAGTGTTAAGTTTACAATGTTCAAAAGTAGTGCGGAAATAGGCCCAGAAAATAAGTGAAGCGGTCCCAAATATAAATATCAGAGTCGTCTATGACCATGCCCCTTGCCAAGTGCCTTCAGAAACAAGTTATCACCTTAAACCTGAAAATACATGCTAAAAGGGTCAGCATACGCTGGTGAGTTCACAGGTTTTAGTTTAAAATAGTTTAGTTGAACCAAAAGGTTTTCGAGTTCAAATCATCATTCACAAACAAGTCAAGTCCAATGTAGGCTCACACTGCCTAAATCACAGTTCCAGCACCAAATCCGCAAATAATAACATAGTCAAAGCATCTCAAATCATAATCAATCATACAGATACTACACACATATAGTGACACACCAACTGTACCTCATACTACAAACACGCATAATTGATCCACACAAGACTGGGTGCCATATTCCCAAAATGATCTACTGGGTGCCATATTCCCAAAATGATATACTGGGTGCCATATTCCCAAAATGATATACTGGGTGCCATATTCCCAAAAGTTATATTGTCGATGCATCACTAAACAATCATGTCACAACATATAATCACATCACTAAACAGTTGCATACGTTCAAGCCAAGTCGCACCATTTAAGTTCACACAATAAAGCACATATTGCAATTGAAGCACATATAATATCCAAAATTGTAAAACCAGTAGATCACAGTATTAAAGCATTCAAAAGCATTGAGTTTAGTGAAAAACAACGAGCATGTATTCTCCCCCAAAATAATTTAAAAAAAACCAGTAAAAGTAGGGGCCATGAACTCACCTTAGCCACAGCAATGCAAGATCACAACTGACACGACTGGCATCTAGAGTTAATCTCAACGGTATCCAGAATACGGGTACAACGGTACGGAAGCGGCGAAATCAAATACATATAAGAATTATCTTAATACGAGATTCTCAACGATAATCTAAATCTTTAAAGATCCCCAATGGTTAACCGCTTCTATTTCAAAATCTCCTTATTATATTCGTTTTATTAGCGTT
The DNA here is from genome assembly GCA_021014915.2 of Artemisia tridentata subsp. tridentata. Taxonomy (NCBI): domain Eukaryota; kingdom Viridiplantae; phylum Streptophyta; class Magnoliopsida; order Asterales; family Asteraceae; genus Artemisia; species Artemisia tridentata. The sequence goes on from CP139506.1 coordinate 393,752,459, forward strand.
TGGTATCGTCGTGTGTGCAGTGAAGACGCAATACGTCTCAAGAGTACTCACGCCAAGAGGAAAGATAACCAAATGAAATTAACGAGAAACGAAATAAGACTCAACACGAAACGACTAGGTCAAACTACGCAGACCACACAAAACAATTACCCCTAAACGACCTTACTATAAATGGTATTCTCGATAAGCGTGCCCTCGAAACATTTAATAACTCATTTTAAACAAAACTTTCCATTTTAGAATTTCCCTTTTCCATTTATTAGTTTCCGTTAAATATTAAGTAACAATAACTTCAACAATAACGGCCGACTACGGCTCGTTTCTAGCCTAATCTCCGTCATCTAATCTCAACAATCAACAACAACATCAATAATATTAGTAACTTTATGCCGATACCCTAATGGTCTCGGCTCCTACCCTCGGATACAACCAACAACCAATAATAACAATCCAACGCCGAGACCCTAATTGTCTCGGCCTATTCCTCCTCGGCACCATATGATACCAAACGGACCTAAGTTACATTCGGCTACAACAATAACACTAATAACATCAACCATTTCAATAACAACAATATCAATACCGAGACCCCAGCGGTCTCGGCTAACTCCCACGACAACAACAACATTAACACCAAGAGTCAAATCCAAATCCACCCTTCTAATACTAACCTTCGGCCTCAACTCGGCATCAACAAAACCCAACCCGAATTTGAATCAAAAATAATACAACAACAATGATAATAATCACAACCACGACAACAATGATAATATTGTCATGACCTTATGCTCACGACGTGATGCGACTCTACACATGAACACGACACGGATACCAAACTGTTTATATTCTCGTTTTTAATTAATTAAACTCTTAACCCACGTTTTCTAGTCCTAACCCGAACCCAAAATAAATCAAATACGTGACTCGGCGAGTCACGAGTCACTCATACTGAGTCACCAACGCGTGTGACTCTGTTTCTCACCTTTATTCTTCGATCTTGAAACGGTGGTGAAGGTTTGGAGTGATGGTGGTGGTGATTCGAGAATGAGACTCGAATGTAAGTGATGTTAGGGTGGGTTTGGTAGCGCGTGCAATAGCTCAATCGAAAGAGGATAGGATTTGGTGAATGATGATGGTGGAGGTGTGAGGTGACGCGCGGCGGTGGTGGAGCGTTGGCCGGTTTTTGTTGCCGAAAAGATAGAGGGAGAGGGTGGGTGTTTGTCGGCTGAGAGGAGAGAGAGAGAAAGGAGAAAACTAAACCCTAATTTCTTTATAATAGGGTATATATAGGGTGAGTGTGGGATTAGATGCAAACCCTAAAGCACCCATAGGGACTAAATCTGCCAACTTCTTTATATCTTTAGTGAAATGATAACGGGGCTAATAAAACTTGTCATAAATATTTCCCGAGCACCCGAGATTATTATGTTCGAATTTAGATTTTTATAGAAGTGATGGTCATTTGTAGTTGTTTTACTAAGTGTGTCGTGTAGTATAAACAACCATATGTAATGCTTGTGTTGGTCTTAGTTTAGTAGAGTTCAAGAAACATTATAAAAGCCCAAGTCCAACACAAGCCCATCCCAAGGCCTTTAGGGCAACCAAGGCCTCCCATTTACTATATATACACACACTCTCCACCCATTTTGGTGTGCCTCTTAGTCTTGTAAAGGTGTGAGAGTGTGTGTGTGTTTTTCTTAATGTTGTTCTCTCATGGTTCTTAATAAACATTCGACTAATAGATTAAAACATACGCCTCTTATTCTTGTATCTTTACTTCTATCACTTTGAGTGTCACGTTTAGTTCTTTATGGTTATAGTTGTTAGTTAAGGTTCGATTCTTCTAGTTTTACAAGTGGTATCAGAGCCAGGTTCTCTCATGGCTTCTGAGAGACTCGCTCTAGAACCCGCGATTAACCCAATGGCTTCTAATCATACCAGATTAGGACCCGCACCTAATGATCAGACTTCTGCACATATCAGTTCAGGACTCGTACCCCAAAGAGCTCAGTCATCTACAACTGATAAACCAACAAATCAAGAACTAGATAATTTCTTCGAGTTTATGTATGATGAGTACTATGGTGGAGCTTCGACAAATGCATCACAACAACGTTCCGCTGCACCCGCTCAACAACAACAACCACAACCACCACCACCACTCGATGCATCTACCACAATCAAAGCTGATGCACCAACTCCCTCAACGTCATCAACATCTACTCCACCAACTCCAGTAATTGATATTGTTTTACCAAGAGTTGATGAGCAAAACCAAACACCACCTATTCAAGAAGAACAACACCAAAACGATGCTGTGTTAGAAGAAGAACCATTTGAAAATCCATTTGCAACGGAATCTGCTGAATCTTCTTCTAGGTTACAAGAACCAACCAACACACATTCGTCTAACCTAAGGTACCCTTCAACGTTACAGTGGACTAAAGACCATCCAATAGAACATGTTATTGGTGAACCTTCAAGGCCAGTTCAGAAGAGAAGACAACTTGCCACCGATTCCGATATGTGCATCTATGTTTGTTCAGTAAGCTTAAAGGAACCAAAGAACATTCGGGAGGCGATGGCAGATAATTCTTGGATTGAAGCGATGCAGGAAGAACTTCACCAATACCAATTACATGACACTTGGGATTTAGTGCCGAGACCAATCAACAAACTCGTCATTGATCTTAAGTGGTTATGGAAGAACAAAAAGGATGAAGAGATGACTGTAATTCACAACAAAGCTCGTCTAGTGGCCAAGGGATTCAGACAAGAAGAGGGAATAGATTTTGAGGAGTCATTCGCGCCAGTAGCAAGACTTGAGGTGGTCAGGATTTTCTTAGCTTATGCGGCTCACAAGAACATCACGGTCTATCAGATGGATATCAAGACAGCATTCTTGAATGGAACTCTGAAGGAAGAGGTGTACGTAAGTTAGCCAGATGGATTCGTTGACAAAGATCATCCCGACTATGTCTACAAGCTCAAGAAAGCTATCTATGGTTTGAAACAAGCCCCAAGGGCGTGGTACGACGAATTATCATCTTTCCTACTCTTGAATCATTTCACCAAAGGAACAATAGACCCAACCTTGTTTACCAAAAAGTTTAAAGATGACATTTTGATTGTTCAGATTTATGTGGACGACATAATCTTTGGGTCCACTAATCCAAAACATTCAAAACTTTTTGCAAATCTCATGAAAAATAAATTTGAAATGTCTATGATGGGCGAATTAAAATTCTTCCTTGGACTTCAAATCCATCAATCCCATCATGGTATTTTCATAAATCAGGCGAAATATACAATTGAGATTTTAAAGAAACATGGAATGGAAAATTGTGACTCTGTTGGTACTCCAATGGTCACTTCACCCAAAATAGGTGCTGATTTGTATGGGAAACCCATGGATCTGAAGAAATATCGGAGCATGATTGGGTCTCTCATGTACTTAACTGCTAGTAGACCCGATATACATTTTGTTGTATGCTTATTAGCACGGTTTCAGGCAAGGCCTACCGAACTTCACCTCCAAGAGGTTAAACGGATCTTTCGGTACCTACGAAGAACCATTAACATGGGACTTTGGTATCCAAAGGATTCGGAGTTTAAACTAACAGCCTTTTCAGATGCCGACCATGCTGGATGCCAAGTAACCGCAAAAAGTACATCCGGGGGAGCACAATTTCTGGGAGAAAAGCTAGTAGGCTGGTCATCAAGGAAACAAGACTGTACGGCATTATCAACCGCAGAAGCCGAGTATGTGTCTCTATCTGCGTGTTGTGCCCAAGTTCTATGGATGAGGACACAACTCACAGATTATGGTTTCTCGTTCGACCGCATACCTATGTATTGCGACTCGAAAAGTGCCATAGCCATCTCGTGCAATCCCGTACAACACTCGAAGACCAAGCATATTAGAGTCCGCTACCACTTCATTAAGGAACACGTCGAAGAGGGTACTGTTGAATTGTTTTTCGTGGGGACTGAATACCAACTCGCCGATCTATTTACTAAAGCCCTCCCAAAAGAGCGGTTTGATAACTTAGTTCGTCGAATTGGAATGCGAAGCCTAACTCCCGAAGAGTTAGTCAGTCTTCCCGAATCTTCTTGAATTATATCATGAAGCTTCGCATGTAAATATTTTTCACAAACAAAATATAAAAATAGAAAATTTCAAAAAGACATAAAAATATAAAACATAAAAACCAAAAATATTTTTCTCACGACATGTCTCTTGTATAATCAATATTCTGTACGTACCTAGAAATGTCATTCAACAATGATACGGGCATGTACAGATGCTTGAGCGAGAGTTCTTTTATATGTTTTCTAAAACATGTCGTCTCTCAAATTTCTAATCAGACGGCTTTCGTATATTTCAGTACGGAACCCGAGCTACATTGATGACTTCTGATTATTTCCGATCAGGACTTGCAATGTTAATGGCAAAAGCAAATGAAAACTCCCTCTTAAATCCAAATGGTTTACAATGTGCTTTATTTAAGAGGGAGTATAATAATTAAAAAATGAATAATGTTCCATCTTCATGCTAATATCCGTCTTGCTCCCCAAACAGTTTCATTTTAATCAAATTGATATAAAAAATATCAATGCTATTTTTGAGGGGGAGAAGGCGTGATTAAAATGTGATCAAAGTTCGTGGAATCTCAGGGAAGCTCACCAGACAGACTCAGTATGAACCCTCGAATTGACGAAACTAGATGTCCGGTATCGAAAAGACTTGTCCTGGACGGGTAATAATTTCAAGCTGGTTTACCAGTGATGTAAGCGTGTCTCGCGAATGACTTGTCTGAGTAGAATGTACCAATTCGAGAGATGATCATTGAATATGACCGGGACGGGTAATAATTTCAAGCTAGTCTAACTAGTGATGTAAGCGTGTCTCGCGAAGGTCATGTTCTTTGAAAGTCAATCAATTCAAATGTGCAAACTCTATCCCCACATGTGCAAATTTATACTAAAAATGCATGAGCACATGTGAAGGGGGAGTATTTCAAAAATGCAAAACTCTCGAATTGTTAACTAAAATGTGTTTATTCATAAACACTTTGAGAGATTTTCACAAGGTTTTATGGCAAATCTAGGATAGTCAAGAAGTTATAAGGTGACAAAGGTTAGGTTATGTCCTATGATCCGCCAGAGCCGGAGGGATCTACCCAAGGACAATTCCAATAGATTAGAATTAGAAATCCTTAGGTAAGACTGAAAAAAGGAGTAAATGAGAAAGGAGAAAGAAGGGGTTGAAGAATGAAAAAGAAAAGTTTAATGTAAGGGTGAAAAGAAATAGCCCTCCATGAAAACTTAGGGCAGAAATCGGGTCAATACATCTGCTATCGGTATTCACTAAGGTGATACTGATATTGAAGACAAGACGTCATGGACCCAGTGACGCACTGCACCACCCCTCCTAGCCACTCAGATATCTCTTAAAAGATATTTGTTTCATTTCTCACGGAGAACACTGCATAATCTATCGGCCTCTCATTCCGAGATGTGTTGATATTGAAAAGGTGGCACTCTGCTCCATGCCGCTGTCTACTAAAATTAAAATGCACAATAGAGTCTAGAGCCATGAGATTCATCAAAATCTCTTAGGAACACTTCCATGAGAATACCCTTGTGTTCACCATAAAGGACACAAGGTGTACTAGAGTCTTAATGAGATCCAAGGATCTTGCCAGTTATATCATGATGGTTACGTGCTTCAAACGGTCTACAGTCGTAGGGTGATCTCTAGCGACTCACTGAATCGTGGGTGCACTTCGGTGTGTCCGTGTAAGCCCTCTCGGGGGTATCCGGTTCAGAACGGCCTGGGATTGAATTAGAGAAAGTCTTCACACTATGCTGTTGATAATCTCAAAGTTCAAACCCGTAAGCGCTGGATGATTATTACTAACGGTTTTATGCAGCTACCCATAAACATCCATTAACCATCATCACATATCCATCAAACATTTTCACCTCAGCATACTCATACTTATGAAGAACATTCCTCATCAAAGCTCAAGTGTTAAAGTTCAAGACAAGGAGATCAAGTTAAAGACCAAGTGTAGTACCGTTTTTCCTAATTCCTTTCATGGGTATTGTTGTCGTCATCTAATGATGAATTGCAATTTGAAGAGTAGAAAGTGGAAGGCTATATATTGGAGGACATGCAAAACATACACAGAGAGGGAGTTTGATGATTCAATCTCTGAGATTCAAGCCGTAAAACCTGAAGTTTATAGAAAACTAGAAGAAGCTGGATTTGGTAAGTGGTCACGGGCTTATTTCCCTGCAAACAGGTACAATTATTTGACCTCAAATAGTGCAGAATCAGTAAACTCTTTGACCACAAATGTTCGGAAAGTTCCAATAACCATGCTAATGGAGTACTACAGAAAGCTTCTACAAAGTTGGTACTGTGATCGTCAAGCAAAATACAAAGGTAATTCATAAAAAATGTGTATTATGTTTTGTTTAACATTCCATATATGTAAAAGTATTTTATTTTTTAATTTTAGATGCACCAAAGGATGAACTTACTGAATGGGCAGCTGCAAAAGTAAACGATAGAATGGTAAAGAGCGCTACTTGGGTTGTTAACGGGATTGAGATGTTCAAAATGTACCAAGTTACTGATTCACGAGAAGTTCATATTGTTGACTTTGATAAAAAAAGAATGCAGTTGCCGTAAATGGCAACTATCAGGTTTTCCGTGTGGGCATGTTTGTGATGTGTCTAGAGCTGAAGGTTTGAATAACAATAGCAGTTGGGCGTTAAAATGGTTTAAGAAAACAGCACTCAAAAATACGTACCAAGAAAAGGTGTATCCTTTAAAAGATATGAAACAGTGGCGTACTTCTGATGAGTTGCAAGTGGTAAAACCACCGCTTATGGATAAGCGGAAAGCTGGAAGGCCAAAAGAGAAAGGCCGTATCCGATCACAGGGGGTAACCAAAAAGCACAAAATGTACGAGGTGTGACAAGAAAGGACACACAAGAAAGTCATGTACTGTACCATTGGTCCAAAAAAGGTAATTGTTTTTCTTTAGTGTAATGTACACATTTTTGTTATTTAGTTTATAGTATAATTGTTGTTTCAACTAACGTTACATCTCAGAAACGTAAAAGAAACACAGAATCGTGCACCCCTACTAACGAGGAGGCAGTGGAACAACAAGGACAGGAAGTACAAAGCACTCGTGAAGCTGTCGAACGGAGAGAACCAAATGCTGAGTCAAACAATGCTTTTATATGGAATTGTGAATCATCTACTCCTCAAAGCAACATTTCTAACAACAACAGTCAGTCACAACCGGGGTCGTCAAATAATGTCAACGTTCCTAACAACAACAGTCAGTCACAATCGGGGCCCTCAGGTCATCAGAACTCTATTCATTTGGAATATTTCTAGCGTATTATATGGAAGTTGTAATTTATATTCTGAACTATAATAGCATGGATTGTGATATGATATGCGTCTGCCTAATATGCCTTTCTTATTTTTGTCTGAGCAGTCATGTATGGTTATCTCAGTTGTTTGTAAGATATTGCATTCAATAAAACTTGCCATTTATATTAAATAAGTTTTGAATACTTACCTTTTTGCTTGTTTGGATCTGTTGGATTGTCTTTTAACTCCGTAATCTGATGTACATTCGTCTTGTTTCTTGGTCTGAGACAAAACAGACAAACCTGTCGCATTTCAATTTAATTTAAGTTAGCGCTTGTTTTTTTATCAGCATACCAGCATCTAAAAGTTCAAACAACATAAGTATACCTTTTTAATTGCTTTACTGCTTGCTATTCCAAGTTCATCAATAATGTTATCCTGTCCAATCATAAGCATTTCAATTTTATGAACAAAACATTTATTAGTTTTGAAGCTAAAGGTATCATCTCAGTAAGATTAGTGAACTTGAATTTGGCCTACAAACTTGTTCTGAATTCATCTTGTTCAACTCAGTCCACGCAGTTCTCATAACTTATGTCTAATATCCATAGTTTGTTAACAATACTAAAACTATCAAAACATAAATAAAGTAACAAAACAGTAATTGCAAATACATACTAACATCAAATTATATTGATAACAACATAATTACTTAATACACAAACATGATTATCATTGACAACCATGTAATTACATCATAATACTTCAAACTAAGACGCTTCACAACCAAACCCTAACATAACATCACTTGCCCAAAAGATAACCATTAAATTACATAACTTGCCCAAAAGATATGCACCACACCTAACCAAACCCTAACATAACCTAAAACCCCAAATTAACATCTACAAAGCATAAATGACTGACCAACAAAAGAAACCCTAAAAACCACAAATGCAACACATCAATGTTCCATCATCTCCAGCCTGTCAATGAAGGCAACCAAATCACGAATGCGCACACGCTTTTGTGAAGCAACAAGGAGCAGCCTAGCAACGTCACACACATCTTCAGTATTCATTTGCCTCGTGTCGTAAATACTTATCAGAGACGAGTCTGACCCACAAAGAAGGAGAAGTTCCTCAATCATTTTACCCCTACGATCAACACGAGCACTGATTTCAGAAGCTTTGGACCTAAGATCTGGTTCATCACGAACATTTTCTTTAAGTTCTTCCCAGTAATGTACAAGCATCATGTCTTTAACAAGCCTGGATTTGGCAACTTTTGCTAATTGATCGCAAATTGGTAAGGAGGTAGCCATTTTTTTTATAGAGATTGTGATTTTATTTTGGAACTAATTTGGTAAGAGAAACTGTGGTGGATGATCAAATGAATGAGTAGATGTTTATATAGAAAAGTAATGATGAAACAAAAAATATCTGTAACATCGAGACACACAAAAACTGAACAAGCGCCTCTTCCCTTTTCCCATGCAAAGAATTTTGTACTATCAAACGTTTTAAAATTTTGGTTTTCTTCCTTCCTTTTTTTTTTTTTTTTTTTTATTTTTTTATTTTTGTTTTGTTTTGTTTTGTTTTGTTTTGTTTTTTATTTTGTTTTTCCAATTTTGGTATTGTAATGTTTATAGAATGGAAAAGCGTTGTATTTTTAAAAATAATTACACAACAATTTTTTAGAAAATAGGTGACCAAAAAGCACAACAATCTTTTATTAAGTACAAAACCTATTAAACCAACATAACAAAAGGCACGAAACAGAAAAAATTTAAAAACCTTCAAAGAATTACCAAAACAACAACTATGAAATTAAAAATAATTACATAACAATCTCTTAGAAAATAATTACACTACAATATAATTTGGTGTTTGGGTAAGAAGTCGCTTTAATAAAAAAAAATGTCGCTTAAAAAAGTCGCTTGATTCTAAGTACAATTATGATTGACTTGTTTACCCTGACAACAATGAAGTCATCATTACATGCCACTTGCACCCTAGCAGGTCATATCAATTCAATGCCGTTGACTAAGGTAACACAAAGAGTTGGATTTTAGAAAGTCGCTTATATACACCCTAAAAAGTCGCTTACGAGACTTTTTTCCCGCCTTTTTCATTTTACCCAACAAATAAAGATGAGCAACCAAAGGTCTAAAGTGTGTAAAAAAAGTCCATTTAATACTCGAACAAATTGCTTAGAAACATACACAAATCCCAAACCAACAAATCAACTAACAATGGATGTGTACCCATTTGCGACTGATAAAGAGGAGTATGAGAAAGTTTTAGACAAACCTTTTCTCTTTGACCTAGTTCTCGAAGGTTTTGGTGCCGAACCAATTTCTGAATACGGTTCGTATACGGAAGTAGATGATCGGACGAGGGTCAAGATTCTCAATTGGCTGAGGGAAAAAGAATTCTACTATGATGAGCTTTTGGGAGTTAATGAGGAGGAGAATCAATAGAATGATGATCCCGGCTTAGAAGAGGTTTATGCCTTGGAAAAAAGGATTAAAAATCTTAAATATTTTTATCAACAATTAAAGGAAAGAAAAGCAAAAAAAAGTCATTCCTCAAGCAAAATGCATTGAAGAAATATCAATGAAAAATGTTGTGTTATGGTTGATCTATGTTTTAATTTTTGTTTTGTTTTTAATCTTGTACTTTTGTTCTTGTGGATCATATGAATGTAATTGTTGTCATGAAAAAATATCAATGGAAACTTTGGTAACAATAACAGTGTACAACTAGACTTACAAACTGAAATATTTAAACAAATTCACAAATTAAAATATTTCACTCGCGAGGTTTCCATCCCATGAAGAACCAATAAACTGTGTATTATATGTGTATTGATTGTGTAAATGTTAATTTTCATTTAAATGAATGGAAACTTATTTCGGAGTATGAAGAACCAAAGTAGAAGATAAACTTTTATTTATTACATAAACAAAGCAGAGTACTACATTTCAAAGACAATAAAACTGCGATACAGAAATAAAACACATAGATTAAAACACGTAACATTAATCCAAGTGATTCCAAGTTTCAGAGTTGTCTGAGTGATAACCATCGTCGTAAGGAGACCAGTTCGCAAACCTGCCCTCTTCCCACTCTCGTTCCAAAATGCTAAGCAAGTCGTCATTACGCTCTTGTTCTTCCCTTGCTTCCTGCTCCCTACGAGCACTTTCCTCCTGTGATTCTTGTTCTTCTATTTCTCTCAATACCTCTTCATCTTGGAGAAATAGTCATCGCTGTTCCTCAGTCAACTGAAACGGATTTTGTTCTTGTTCCTCAACCGGTTCCTCTTCCGTTGGGAATAACGGGAAGATATCTTCTGGTGGAGTGTTAACCGTGTTTTCTTGAGACATTCTTGAGAGAGTATGTTTAAGTTGTGTGTATGAGATGTGTTTTTTGATTGAAAATGTAGTAGGTATATATAGGGAAAAAAGATAGGGTTTTGTTAATTTCGAATTTGAATTTTGAATTTTGAATCATCTTGCTCGTTGGTCAATGGAAGATGGAAACTTGTAGCGAAAGTTTGGGTCGAAGTTTCCCAAGACTTAACAGCGTATGGGTTGCATCGGATCGAACCAAAAAACTATTGTCAAATATATTTTATTATAACTAATTGCCTTTTACTTTGACAATTTCTTTAGTTATTTGAAGCACAAAGACACAACACACAAATAACTTGAAACCTGGAATATAAGATACATTAAATACTACAAAAGATGCATTAGTTTACAAAAGATGCAATAAAAAATGTGTCCACATGCATTTGTCCAACTATATTACACTTCCAAAATGGTCAAACTTATCATCTAGATGTTTTTTATTCTTTCGGGTCTCCGACGATTCTTGTGATAAATATTTTACCATCTATGTATGCCTTTGACCATCCACTTCTGTTGATGCAATATGAAAGCTCCGACGATTCTTGTGATAAATTATTTGACCATCAGGTAGTTGAATATAAAAGCACCATTGCCACAAAAAATATAAGTAGACTCGGCTAGCATAGTGGATTAAGCCTATTAATTTAAGATATCATTATTATACTTATACAAATATAGCAGCTGGATATACAAATATGGTATTACAAATACAAATAATACTTATATGTTTTCTGTTATAGAAGTGAAGTAACATATCAAATGAACTCAAACATAGCCACACATAAGGTTTATGCCTCAGAATACGGTAGATGAACATCCGAACTACTCTTCATAGATACAATAACAAAGCATTAACGATGGATGAACAGACACCAAAGCAACTTAGTATTAATCAGCTTTGCTCTTTCACAAAGCAACGTAGTATTACTCAGCTCTGGTGTCGGTTCATCCATCATTGTTGCTTCATAATTTTTTGATACTTGAAGGTTTGTCCATGGAATAGATGTAGATGATACTCCATAAATATTAAACATCGTCGATGCAAGCATATTCCGGCTACAAAAAAACAACCCACATAACACAACCATATAGCAGTCCTATTTACCGCCAAGATACAGATATGTATGTGCCCCCAGATCCACAAAAGGACCTGATCAAATAATAAATTGCAGTTCACAAAGAAAAATGGGAAACAAAAGAGGATGGTGCGAAAAAATAATTTGCACCAAATTAATTGTCACAGCATTCTCTTCGGTTTCACATCTTTCTTTGGAGGAACACACTCTACCAATGACCGGGGCCTTTTATGAGACTGAATATAACACAACATCGTTGTGCTATTTTTCAAGTACACACATTACTTTGTTAATGGCTGGTTGAAGGTTATATAAAATATTGGAATTCAAGGAAAGAACTTTATACTAGTCATAAAGCCCATTCTCCTAAATTCCAGTCTCATTTACAAGCTTAAACCAGTAACCAACAAAGTAATTGGGGTACCCAATAAATAGCTTAGATAGACATCAAGCAAGGATCACTGGTAACACAGACTTATCTATAGAATGATAAGAAGGAAAAAGAGGATATGGACAAAAAAATGTATTTGCACCAAATACACTTCTACGAAATCCTCTCTTTCCTTCTTATCACTATATATTAATTGAGTATGCTTTATCAATGATACTGTCATTGCTTCGATCCTAGTTGTACAGGATGCACTCATAATGTACCAACCGATTACACACATTATTTCGTAGATGGATGGTTTAAGCTCATAAATCACGTTTGAATTCAGAAAAAGGACTTTAGTAGTGTTAAAGGCTTATTTTTAAATTCCAATATGAGTTAAGAGGTTAAACCATCCACCTACAAAATAATGTGGGTAAATAATACATATATAAAGGTTGTTGTTTAGGTAACCAAATACATTTCGGTGTAACATCATGTGTGACACAATGTTGTTATGTGCTTCATAAACAACTGTAATATGCTAAAATCAACATAGTTAACCCTTCTAAGGCTCCCCTACAATTCCTTTTGCTTTTTCAACACTCTTTGCGCAAAAGTTTGCACCAAGCGAATTGCTAGATTGTTGAAATAACAAAAGGAACTGTAGTGGGAACTTAGAATGGGTAATTATGTTGAACATCGTATGTCAATATTTAAAAATGACGAACGTGATGGAATTTAAAGTAGAAAGATTCTGGTTAATAAGGAGATTTTTTTAAACCTGGAAAAGTTTAATTAAAGAAAAAAAATGGTTGACTGGAAGCCTTGCAATGTAAAGTCCATCACGTTCTTTATTTGTAAATATTGACACACGATGTTACATGCCTATTACAAGCTTTGCACCGTAAAGTGCATCACATTCTCTATTTGTTAATATTGACACATGATGTTACATGTCTATTACAGCTTAGCTCCTACAACTGTAATAGGCAAAAAAGCAACATAATTAACCCTTCTCAGGCCCCCTACAATTCCTTTTGCTTTTTCAACACTCTTTGCGCAAAAGCCTGCACCAAGCGATTTGCTAGATTGTTGAAATAACAAAAGTAACTGTAGTGGGAATTGAGAATGGGTAATTATGTTGAACATCATATGTCAATATTTACAAATGACGAACGTGATGGACTTTAAAATAGAAAGTTTAAGTAAAGAAAAAATTAGGTTGACTGGAAGCTTTGCACTGAAAAGTGCATCACGTTCTTTATTTGTCAATATTGACACACGGTGTTACATTCCTATTACAAGCTTTGCACTATAAAGTGCATCACGTACTTTATTTCTCAATGTTGACACACGATGTTACATGTCTATTACAGCTTAGTTCCTACAACTGTAATAGGCTAAAATCAGCATAGTTAACCCTTTTAAGGCCCCCCTACAATTCCTTTTGCTTTTTCAACACTCTTTGTGAAAAAGCTTGCACCAAGCGAATTGCTAGATTGCTGAAATAACAAAAGGAACTGTAGTGGGAACTCAAAATGGGTAATTATGTTGAACATCGTTTGTCAATATTAAGAAATGAAGAACGTGATGGACTTTAAAGTAGAAATATTTTAGTTAATAAAGCAACACGCATAACACAACATCGTTGCGCCATTAAGGTAATTAAGATTACCTAAAGTATGATACAATTGTAGATTCTAGAAAATATGTGGTTGTAAATATTGACACACGATGTTACATGCCTATTACAAGCTTTGCACCGTAAAGTGCATCACATTCATTATTTGTTAATATTGACACACAATGTTACATGTCTATAATGTTACAGCTTATTTCCTACAACTGTAATAGGCTAAAATCAACATACTTAACCCTTCTGAGGCCCCCCTACAATTCATTTTGCTTTTTCCACACTCTTTGTGCAAAAGCTTGCACGAAGCGAATTGCTAGATTGTTGAAATAACAAAAGGAACTGTAGTGGAAATTCAGAATGGGTAATTGATGCGTGGGTTTTGCAACCTTACAACAGGTTTTACCTCTCGAGGGATCTCAAGAGGCTTACAACCCCACCAGGCAGTGTACCTGACCGATGTAGTATAGTGTAGTGGTAAGTACGGGGGATTGATCGTTCTCCACAGGGAATAGTGTTCGTTAGGTGTGAAAGGCTACTCTAATTAGGTCTAAGGGTTGAGGAAGATTCTTTTTATGTTTTTATATTTTATAAAAGCAAGTAAAATCTCGGGTTTTGAAGGAGTGGGCGGAATTAGTTGCTAGTCAACTAACCCAAATTACTACAAATGCAAATAAAATAAAATAACAAAAATGAAAAGTGGTGAGAAACTTATGTGTAGAGAAATGTGTTTACTTAGATTTCCTTACTCCCTAACTATCTTTTACCGGTTAATTAGTGTGTATTAGTCGCGTGGATGACGGGTGTATTCCTTAATACCATTCGTGGGGTGGCGTACTTACTTCCCCAAACTCTACAAGCTCCTACTTCACTCCTATGTCGAGCCGGCTAGGAAGCTCCTAACATGGGATCACTAGAATTCGCTTGTGCATTAAATACAACCATAAAAACCTTTAGTACGCGTTTGGTTCATGTTTCTTAAGACGTTCAAGCAAGTTACCGAATAGGAAGTTAGCCAGTTTTCTTAAGCCTAACATAGATAAACAATCATCCAATACAACTAACAACACACTAACAACCAATAATCAATAGCTAGGTTTCATTAGATCTAAGCAAACACAAGATAAAATTAGCCTAACATGTTAAACAAAAGACAAGCATAAGATAGAATCAAACAACACATAGACATATTGAATGATTAATTGATAACTTATCTTTCAATGAAACATGGAAGATCTCAAGGCAAAAAGCCCTGAAAAAGTAGCTAAAATCGTCTTAGGGTTTTATCCCAAAATTCCACACACTAAGCTCTCTCTTAATGACAAAAAATTAGAAAACTATATATAGACTTTGACATCTGACGGCGTCACCTTATGCATTGTGACGCCGTCACCTCGCCGCTTTTAGGGTTCCCGGATGACCATCTTGACGCCGTCCCTCTTTAGCTCTTCAAAAATCCATTCTGGCTTATCAAGGCTTGACGCCGTCGGATCATGAACGTGACGCCGTCCCCTTATGATTTAAGCCGTGACGCCCTTGATTTAGTTAAAGCGTGACGCCGTCAGAATTCTCATGCAAACTCACTGGCCCGTCATGAGTAAATTTCACATCCAACTTTTCTTGCCAAGGCATGACGCCGTCCCATGTTAATTGTGACGCCGTCAAGAGTAACTTTTAGCCGATTCTTGAGACTTTGCCGTTTTCTTCACTTTAATGCTCCAAAAACGTTCAAAATGCCTCCTTTTCCAGATTTCTCCTCAAAAGTACCTAAAATGACAAAAGGAACGATTTAGGGCAATATTTGATCAAATAAATACGATTTCGGGCTTAAATGACCCCTTAAAAGCGGTACACTTTTCGCCTCATCAAATACCCTTACACTTGAGATTTGCTTGTCCTCAAGCAAATGCGCTTTTATTCCAATCAAAATACAAGTTAGGGGTCATTTAATGCAAACATAAAAGTAATTACAACAAATAATCGTTCCACTTCAATCATAATAAGCACGGAGATTACATACTAGCACCTCACAAGTAGTGTTTAGATACTCACATCTCTCAAGTGTCATCAAAATAAATCTCATAAATGAAAACGGAAAATATCTCTCACTACCTGTCATAGCAAATAGATTACCATAGGCTTGGGAAAGGATCGAAAACCTCCTCCACTAGGCGTAAGCACCTAAGATAAACTATCAAAGAGGGCTTTTAAATGGGTTATAACGTTAGGTGTAGGGAAAAGGAAAACACGGTTTTGTTGGATAAAGGATATTTTACTGGTGGCGAGTTAAAGATCTTGATCAATCACATGTACTATACAACGTTGCTAAGCCAAGACTAGACTCGATCTTAAGCTAATGAAAGAAAATAACAAAACATAAACATAAAATAAACATAAAATGAAACGGGATGGTAGTCCGTATGTTTTTTCTATTTTTCTTTTTTTTTTCTCATTTTTTTGTATTTTTCTTGATTTTTTTTTTTTTTTTTTTTTTTTTTTTTTTTTTGCATACACTTTTACCCTACCATCCAAAATAATACATCATAGGGGCGTTGCATCCCCTTACACTTGAACTTTTACATAACTTTACAAATAACTATTCTAATGACTCGAATTAAGATAATTGAAAAACTTGGAGTACTTTTAAAATATTTAGCACATATGGGGGTAATAAATGATGTTCTTCCCCATTACTCCATTACACTAGTACTTTACCCATGAGTCCCAATCGTCCCAAAACAATATGTACAAGGATATGACTCGACTTAGCAACCATGTAATCAACTAGATAATTAACTTGGGTTTAAACAAATGTTGTCACAATAATGCACTAAAGATGAGTGCATACAAGGTAGGCTAAGGCGATTTGGGTGTACATTTAAGTGGGGTGTAACAAATTCTTCCTTTAAGTAAAATGCTTAAAGGTCGAAACGAAAAGATAGGCTCTGAGGGGTGTACTAGGGGTATCGTGTACTAAAAATGAGTACAACGCAAAGGGTGTGGGAGAATTACTTGACCAATGTAGCCAATGTAATTATAACAAAAACACAGGTGTAAAACAATGGGTTAATCCTAATGCCTCTTATCATGTAGTAAATCTAACTACACGAATGTAGTCTCACTTGTGGCCTCGGAATGGTCCTAACGCAAGTTCTAGAATCTAAGTGCTACCGGTACACACATCATAGCATAAATGCTTTTCCTACCAATTCTAGGGGCGAACCTCACATATTTGGGGGTGGAAAAAATTTTTTAGTGGTACGGTTTTGTGCTAGTCATATAACTCCTATCCATGAGACGCTCATTAAGACCAAAGTTTCACTCCTATATGTTGTAAAAAATTTTTAAATTTGGCACTAAAATTACCTTAACAAGTATTTCTCTCAGTTTTATTACACATCTACCATCAAACAAACAAAAATCAAGCGCAATTGTATTCTCAAAAATCGTACTTTTACCCTCCCCTTACACTTAAGATGAACATTGTCCCCAATGTTCAAATGACAAATGTAAAAGCATAAAGTAAAAGAATGAAATCAAATACTCCCCTGATTCGCTCGTTGGATAATGAAATTACACGGTTAAATCTTCCTCTAAAGAGAATGTTGAAGCTCCATGACTAATGCATCGCCATAAGCTTGATTCAAAACATTTCCTTGTCCAAAATAACCTGTTGAACCTGAGAAAACAAACACGAAAACCTGCATAACATCGGCGGGATAAAATCTATATATAAGGATATAATGCTTGTGGAATGATAACTTTGCAGATTCCTGGAGATTATAAGTTGGAGATTTTAATAAAAACTTTTTATGAAAACAAAATTTTCAAAAATTTCTGGAAATTAAATCTGACGCCGTCAGGTTATAACCCCTGACGCCGTCAGAAATGACCTGACAAAAATTTTCATTTTAAGTTTCCGGAAAATTTCTGGAAAAACCTTTACCTTACTTCCTGGAAATCCTGCAAAACATCATTATGACTCGATACAAGCATTTGACTCAAACAAATACGAATATGTATGTTAATTTATTATTATTATGATTCATGTTCATTTGTGTTCTAATAAACCGATTTAGATTTCCCTTACACTTATCTTTTGCAAAATACCTTTATATGTAGTTAAGACGAAGTTAAAAACAAAATAAAGCATTTTCACAATTAGTTTTTAACATGAATCAATAAGAATAAAAATTACACACACATACGAAACAAATAAAACAAACACACAAACAAATGAACACACAAAGCAAATAAAACAAATAAAGCTTGGGTTGCCTCCCAAGAAGCGCTTTTCTTTATTAACGAGTCTTGTAGCTAGACTCAAAGTCACGTACATTACGTGACTTCTTCATCAAAAGTAATGTCTTCCTCATTGATCATTTCATTACCATTCTCTTGATAATGCTTGATTCGTTGAATGTTCACAGTGAATTCTCTATCCTCGTCGTCAATTAATACAACGGCTCCGGTTTTAGAGGAGCTCCTTACGGTAAAAGGTCCATACCATCTAGATTTAAGTTTCCCAGGAAATAGCCTTAAGCGAGAATTATATAATAAGACCTTGTCTCCTTTTGAAAACTCCTTGGGTCTCTTAATCCGTTGGTCATGCCATCTTTTCGCCCTCTCTTTGTATGTGATGGAAGATTCATAAGCCTCTAATCTCAACTCATCAAGCTCTTGGAGCTGTAAGAATCTATTTGTTCCCGCAACTGTATAATCCAAATTACAAGCCTTAAGTGCCCAATATGCTTTGTGTTCCAGTTCTACTGGAAGGTGGCATGCCTTGCCATATACCATACGGAACGGGGTTGTCCCGATTGGCGTCTTATAGGCGGTTCGAAATGCCCACAAAGCCTCATCGAGCTTAAAAGACCAATCTTTTCTGTTTTGATTAACTGTTTTCTCTAATATTCTTTTTATGGCTCTATTAGTGTTTTCGACTTGACCGTTGGTTTGAGGATGGTAAGCGGTGGAGAATCGGTGAGAGACTCCATATCTTTTCATGACTTTCTCCATTTGTGAATTGCAAAAATGGGTTCCCCTGTCACTAATAAGAGCCTTCGGAATTCCGAACCTAGCGAACAATTTCTTTAAGAAATGAATGACTACCCTAGCGTCGTTAGTCCTAAGGGCTTGTGCTTCCACCCATTTCGAAACATAATCAATGGCCACCAAGATGTATTCATTCCCTCCAGAAGATGGGAATGGTCCCATGAAATCAATTCCCCAGACATCAAAAACCTCACAAACTTGTATATAATTCTGTGGGGCTTCATCCCTCCTAGAGATATTCCCAGCTCTTTGACATGCGTCACACGTTTGTATCATTCCCTTCACATCACGAAATATTGTAGGCCAATAGAATCCCGCGTCGAAGACCTTTCGTGCAGTAGTGCTTATTCCGTGATGTCCTCCAGATGGACCCGCATGACATTCTTTCATAATTCTGACAGCCTCTCTTTCCGAAACACAACGCCTGATTACCTGATCTGGACATCTTCGAAATAAGAAGGGTTCATCCCAAAAGTAGTACTTTAATTGATTAAAGAACCTCTTTTTTTCATGCCTGCTCATATGCTCAGGGATTACTCTACTTGCCAGGTAGTTAGCATAATCCGCATACCAAGGTTCAGAATCATTTATTAACATGAGCTGCTCTTCAGGAAATGGTTCCCGAATCTCACTCTTGTCAGATTCAGCGAGGCTGGGGTTTTCGAGACGAGAGAGATGATCAGCCGCAAGATTCTCTGCTCCTTTCTTATCACGAATTTCAACATCGAACTCTTGCAATAATAGGATCCAACGAAGTAACCGTGGTTTAGCATCCTGTTTAGCGAAAAGATATCGAATAGCTGAATGATCCGTAAAAACAACCGTTTTAGAAAGGACAAGATACTGGCGAAATTTATCAAAAGCGAATACCACGGCTAGTAATTCCTTTTCAGTGGTAGTGTAGTTTTCTTGAGCAGGATTCATGGTTTTGCTAGCGTAGTATATTGGCTGAAAGTGTTTGTTAAGCCTTTGGCCTAATACTGCTCCAACAGCATAATCACTAGCATCGCACATGATTTCAAAGGGTAACTCCCAGTTAGGGGTAACCATAATTGGAGCTTGGGTAAGTTCCTGCTTCAATAGATCGAATGCGTCCTTGCACTCTTGAGAGAAGTCGAACGGGGCATCCTTCATGAGTAACTGAGTCATCGGTTTGGCTACCTTTGAGAAATCCTTAATGAATCTCCTATAGAAGCCAGCATGACCCAAAAAACTACGGATTGCCTTGACAGTTGTTGGATAGGGAAGTTTAGATATAGCTTCAATTTTTGCCCGGTCTACTTCGATTCCACTTCCTGAAATTTTGTGCCCCAGCACAATCCCTTCTTTTACCATAAAGTGGCACTTTTCCCAGTTTAGTACCAAGTTGGTCTCCTCACAACGTTTGAGCATTTTCTCAAGGTTAGCAAGACAGCGATCAAAAGAGTTCCCAAAGACTGAAAAATCATCCATAAAGACCTCCATGCTGTCTTCCATTAACTCATGGAAGATTGCCGTCATGCAGCGCTGGAAAGTGGCGGGGGCGTTACATAGTCCAAAGGGCATTCGCTTGTAGGCGAAGGTGCCATAAGGGCATGTAAACGTGGTCTTTTCTTGGTCCTCAGGAGCGATAGGGATTTGGAAATACCCTGAGAACCCATCTAGGAAGCAGTAGTACTCATGCCCTGCTAACCTTTCCAACATCTGGTCGATAAATGGGAGAGGGAAATGATCTTTTCGGGTTGCATCATTCAACTTCCTATAATCGATGCACACACGCCATCCAGTTACTGTTCGTTGAGGTACTAACTCATCCTTATCGTTCTTCACCACCGTCATTCCTCCTTTTTTTGGTACAACCTGTACAGGACTTACCCATGGACTGTCCGAAATCGGGTAAATTAGTCCTGCGTCTAGGAGCTTAATGACTTCCTTCTTTACGACTTCCTTTATGTTGGGATTTACTCGCCTTTGAGGTTGCACGCTGGGTTTATAATCCTCCTCCATGAGGATTTTATGTGTACAAAAGGTAGAGTCAATACCCTTGATATCGGCTACACTCCATGCTATAACTCCTTTATATTTTTTTAAAACTCCCAAGAGTTGATCCTTTTGTTCACTTTTCAAAGAAGAGCTTATGATTACCGGAAGTTGATCTTCCCCTTGGAGGAAAGCATATTCAAGGTTGGTTGGGAGTTCCTTGAGTTCTACCGCAGGTGGCTTGATGATGGAAGGTTTAAGTTTGTTCTCGGGTTTACGAAGCTCAAGCTGTTCGATTTCTTGTCTGGGATAGAAGGAGACTGCATTCACATCCATAGCCTTCTCCTCCTCTAAGATGGGTAAGAAAGCTTCATCTCGCAACCAACCGGCTTCCACCTGTTC
Organism: Artemisia tridentata subsp. tridentata; assembly: GCA_021014915.2. Taxonomy (NCBI): domain Eukaryota; kingdom Viridiplantae; phylum Streptophyta; class Magnoliopsida; order Asterales; family Asteraceae; genus Artemisia; species Artemisia tridentata. The sequence continues at coordinate 393,773,774 of CP139506.1, forward strand.
ATCTACACAATTATCAATCTCGTCGGATAGTTCATCGATTTCTTCGATGAAATACAGTTGATTATCTGCTTCGAGAGAAAGATTCATTGTGTCCTTGATGTCGAAGGTTAAGCTATCGGCCCCCACTCGTAAGGTTAGTTTGCCGTCATGAACATCAATAACAGCACGAGAAGTTGCAAGGAAGGGTCTTCCTAGAATGATGGGCACAAGATCATCTTCTTCCATTTCTAGGATGACGAAGTCAACTGGAAATTTAAACTTCCCTACCTTAACCAGCACATTCTCGCATATTCCTAAGGGGTATTTGACTGATCTATCGGCCAGTTGGATGCTCATACGGGTTGGTTTCAACCCCGAATACCCTAGCTTGCGGAACAGGGAATGCGGCATAAGATTGATGCTTGCTCCTAAGTCGGCTAAGGCATTTTTGACTGAAAGAGATCCAATTGAACAGGGCAAGGTGAAACTACCTGGGTCGTCCACCTTCTTTGGTAGCCCTCGTTGAGTCACCACAGAACATTCTTCTCCTAAGGTTACAAGACCCTCGAGCCCTTTCCTGTTGGTGAGCAGCCTCTTGAAGTATGTACTATATTTGGGCATATGATAACATGCATCAAGAAGGGGTATGGTGACGACCGAATTCTTCAAATATGACAAGAATCTTTTATTATCACTTTCGACCTTTTGATTCTTGAGGCGAGATGGGTATGGGACTTTAAGGGGCTGTTTGGCAGGAGTAGGTGGGGATGGAGTTACCGGTGGGGTTTGCTCGGGATTTTCGTCGTTCACATTATCGTTCTCCTCATGAGGGGTGTTGGGTTCCATGGCGTTAGATGGTTGAGCTGGGTAGGGTGGATCCTTAGTAGTTGTTCCAGCACGAGTGGTGATGGCGAGTAAAGGATCTCTTTGTGGTTCGCCAAGGCCGTCGAGAATGGCGTTGAGTTCTGCGAATTTGGCCTTCACGTCGTTTTGTTGGCTAGTGACGAGGTTGTCGAGACCATTTAGTTGCAGATTCTTCTCAAACGTGAAGTGCCCAAGATCATCCTCAAAAGTGCTCCTAACCTTGTAGTCAGGATATTCTCCTCCTCCCTCTTCTCTCACAAGATTTCCCCAGGGGGTGAAATCATTGTTTTGGTAGAAAGTTAAGAGCGAAGGATCATCGAAGATGTCGTGGCTTGACAAGCATGCTTGTTCGGTGGTGGTATCATCCTCGCATTCTTCTACTTCATGCGGGCCACCACATTGATCACAGATCAAGTATGGGTTTGATAACCGCTTAGTTGGTTGCGACTTGTCTAGATAAGATACCTGATCATTCAATCTACTCACCCGGCTAGCAAAAGGAGGCTCTTTCATGATCTTGGAAACGCTCATGATCGAATCGGGTTCATCCCAGGTATCGTCTTGATCATTCGCGTATTCCTCAATTCTATTCCATCCTTCCTCAACGCTTAATTTGGCTATTTTTCCTTTTGATGAATTATTAATGCCCAATTGGTCATTTTTGGAGACACTGTCATAAAAGATTTGGACAAGAAGCCAGAGTTCAATGCCATGATGAGGGACCTGTCTAATTAGATCCTTGAATCTAACCCAAGATTTGTGAATAGGTTCTGCTGGTCCAACATGGAAGCGGAGGATTTCGTCTCTCAACTTTGAAGTTCTTCCTATGGGAAAGAATTTCTCATAGAATTTTGAGATAAGCTGTTCCCATGTGAAGATGGATTCGGAAGGAAGTTGGTTATACCAGTCTCCGGCTCTTTCATGAAGGGTAAGGGGAAAGAATCGCAACCGGGAGGTATCTCTAGTGGCTCCGTCCGTGTGGAGGGTATCCACTATTTTCAGGAAGTCCTTGATGTGTTGGATTGGATCTTCAGTTTTCAATCCGTGAAACTTGCATACACTTTGGACCAGCCAAATATCAGTTGCACGCAAGACCCCATCCGTGTGTTCATTTGGAAAAACGATAGCATTGGAAAAACCACGAGGGGTGGGAGAAGAGTAGTCCTTGAGACATTTGGGGATTGGGATTTCGGGAACTTCCATATCGTGATTGGGTTGAGGGCTAGGAGGTGTAGAATGATGATTGGATTCTTCCTCGGAGAGGGCATCATCAAAATTGATCGTGGATGGTTCAGCCGCTTGGTGGAGTCGCCTTAATTTATGCATTTCCCTTTCGGGTTCAGCATAGGGTGTGGCAAGAGTCTTTATCGAGCTTCGGCTCCTAGTGATTCTAAGATTAGGGGGGTCATCATCCAAACTTAGGGAATATCCTCCTAAAGTGCGGGTTCTAGGAGGTGGTGGTGGGTTGTGGGGTTAAGGATATTACCATCTTCCATGATGTCGGACGGTAATGGTTACGAACAAAGACACGAAGAAAATAGATAGACTAAAGAAAACCTAGAAAAATAAAATAAAAATCTCACTAGAAAGGAATCTAGTGAGTAGACCTAATAGAAATAAAAATTCAACCTAAACAATAACTATTCCCCGGCAACGGCGCCAAAAACTTGATGCGTGGGTTTTGCAACCTTACAACAGGTTTTACCTCTCGAGGGATCTCAAGAGGCTTACAACCCCACCAGGCAGTGTACCTGACCGATGTAGTATAGTGTAGTGGTAAGTACGGGGGATTGATCGTTCTCCACAGGGAATAGTGTTCGTTAGGTGTGAAAGGCTACTCTAATTAGGTCTAAGGGTTGAGGAAGATTCTTTTTATGTTTTTATATTTTATAAAAGCAAGTAAAATCTCGGGTTTTGAAGGAGTGGGCGGAATTAGTTGCTAGTCAACTAACCCAAATTACTACAAATGCAAATAAAATAAAATAACAAAAATGAAAAGTGGTGAGAAACTTATGTGTAGAGAAATGTGTTTACTTAGATTTCCTTACTCCCTAACTATCTTTTACCGGTTAATTAGTGTGTATTAGTCGCGTGGATGACGGGTGTATTCCTTAATACCATTCGTGGGGTGGCGTACTTACTTCCCCAAACTCTACAAGCTCCTACTTCACTCCTATGTCGAGCCGGCTAGGAAGCTCCTAACATGGGATCACTAGAATTCGCTTGTGCATTAAATACAACCATAAAAACCTTTAGTACGCGTTTGGTTCATGTTTCTTAAGACGTTCAAGCAAGTTACCGAATAGGAAGTTAGCCAGTTTTCTTAAGCCTAACATAGATAAACAATCATCCAATACAACTAACAACACACTAACAACCAATAATCAATAGCTAGGTTTCATTAGATCTAAGCAAACACAAGATAAAATTAGCCTAACATGTTAAACAAAAGACAAGCATAAGATAGAATCAAACAACACATAGACATATTGAATGATTAATTGATAACTTATCTTTCAATGAAACATGGAAGATCTCAAGGCAAAAAGCCCTGAAAAAGTAGCTAAAATCGTCTTAGGGTTTTATCCCAAAATTCCACACACTAAGCTCTCTCTTAATGACAAAAAATTAGAAAACTATATATAGACTTTGACATCTGACGGCGTCACCTTATGCATTGTGACGCCGTCACCTCGCCGCTTTTAGGGTTCCCGGATGACCATCTTGACGCCGTCCCTCTTTAGCTCTTCAAAAATCCATTCTGGCTTATCAAGGCTTGACGCCGTCGGATCATGAACGTGACGCCGTCCCCTTATGATTTAAGCCGTGACGCCCTTGATTTAGTTAAAGCGTGACGCCGTCAGAATTCTCATGCAAACTCACTGGCCCGTCATGAGTAAATTTCACATCCAACTTTTCTTGCCAAGGCATGACGCCGTCCCATGTTAATTGTGACGCCGTCAAGAGTAACTTTTAGCCGATTCTTGAGACTTTGCCGTTTTCTTCACTTTAATGCTCCAAAAACGTCCAAAATGCCTCCTTTTCCAGATTTCTCCTCAAAAGTACCTAAAATGACAAAAGGAACGATTTAGGGCAATATTTGATCAAATAAATACGATTTCGGGCTTAAATGACCCCTTAAAAGCGGTACACTTTTCGCCTCATCAGAATGGGTAATTATGTTGAACATCGTTTGTCAATATTAACAAATGACGAACGTGATGGACTTTAAAGTAGAAAGATTGTAGTTAATAAAACAATTTTATAGAAACCACAAATATATCCCAAAACTTCATCAGAAACGAGAAAGTTAAACACAACAAATAAACCAAGCAACAACTAAGCACTAAAATAGAAACAAACAAACCATAATACCAGCAATAACAAACAAACTACCAATAAACCAACAAATCTCAACTTCCAAGACTGCCAGAACCTAAACTCCTGCGACCTAGACTCAAAACCAAGACTAAAAGTAAAGAAATTAAAACTCACACACATTACTAACTTAACCCAAGTTAGTAGACTGTGGTTGGCTAGAGCAGGTATTCACACCACTCAACGGTGGCAGATCAAGTAGTTAGCCAACCCGTTTGCGCCCACTAAACTTAAAGCTAGTTAATCCTAAAGGAAGAAACCAGTTACTTACAGTGCTATAGCCCACAAGTAGCGGAAGACTACCACAATACTCTAGATTCACTTAGTCTAGAGATATTGTGACAAAGAACGAACACAAAACTTGATCTACAAAAAAACACAGTTTAAAAAAAAATTAAAAACTTGATTAATAGTAATAGATCTATTAAATAAATAAAAACAATACTTCAGACCTTTGATAACCTTTTTTTCCGTTTAGATATAGGGTCAACTTTCCAGTGAGACGGCAGCGGTGGCGGAGAGACGCCTATAACAATAGAAAACACAGTTTAAAAAAAATCTAAAAAAACCAGATCCACAAATACGATGTACAAATCTATGAAAAAACAACTTCAAAACTGAATTAATAGTAACAGATCTACAAATACCTAAGAAGTTTGATGGTGGTGGTGGAAGATGAAAATGAGGTGAGGTGAGAGATTGTGTGAGGTGATATATTGTGTTCTTTAAGTTAGAGGGTGTAACATGATGTAAATCAGGGTATATAGTGTGTTTGTGGCTAATCGGTTGGTAAGAAAATTAATTGTAAGTTGCTCAAATAAAGTCACTCAAAAAATATTGGTAGCGCAAATAAAGCCGCTTTTTATAAAATAATGGTTGCTCAAATACAGTTGCTTCAATAGTATTGGGTGGTGGATGGTTTGTGTAGTATTTACTTACTAGCTTAAAGAAATACACAAATAAAATATTAAGGAAACAACAAACGTAAACATTTTCCATTAACATATATAGTATTTCAATCCTTTTGTGTTACAACATTGAAAATTTAAACAAAAGCATTGCAAACTGACAACAAGTCACGATACTTAAAGAGTTCATACAACTTAACATATTACAACAATACTTAAACAGTTCATAAAACTTAACATATTAAGAGAAATTGTTCCCAACATAACTAGTACAGCAACTAATTAGAGACATTGTTAACGTCCACCACAGTCACATCTTCACACCATGGGAACTTACAATTAAGCGGACCAATTTGACCAAGATATCGTTCATATTCATCTGTCAAATGAACCTTGTTCACAGCATTGTTCCAATGTTTCAGATCCTAGTATACTACACAATTATGCTTATGATCATAAATGAAAAATAAGATATCTTTTAAACAATCAAAGAAGTAGTTTTCATACCTCAACCCAAGACTTAACATTCTTAAGCTATTCCGTCATATCTGGATTCAGTAAGCCAAAGCATTGTGCTTTCTTTTCCGCATATGCTTTAGTCTAATAATACGCATTAGCTTCACCAGAACTTTCACTCCTCTTTGTAGGGGCTATGCGCGCTCTAGAATTTTTCCAGTGATTAGAATTCTTAAGCGCTTCTTCCCTTTTCTTTCGCTCCTTTTCATCCAGAAACCTCTTATCCTCTTCCATCCTTATCATCTTATCCTCTTCCATCCTCAACCTCTTCTCCTCTTGCCTCAACTGCTGCTCTTTTAACCGCACATTTTCTAATTCTTCACGTCGCAATCTTAATTCTTCTTGAATAATAAATTCCTGTCAAAGTTAACTTAGTTTACAATTGTTATAATATCTTATGGTACGGAAAGAGTTTAAATATACATTCAATCTGTAATTTACCTTTGCAACATCGTCATCGTCATCCACATCTACACACTGTGAGCCGATGGTATTTTGACTTGAATGGAACAACTCAAGAAAATCATGATTAAGCTCGTCACAAAACTCTGCACTGAGATTCCAAAGATCATCATCAAACTCCAATTTCTCCTGCGAATGATCAGTAGTGGTTATAAAACAAAATAAATATGAAAAAAGGCATGTCAATGTAAGTAAACAAGTCAACAGGATATATTACCCCATTTTTTTCTCGAGCAAGAACCTGAATAATTGCCTCGAGTTTGAACAAACGGGCATTTAACTCTGTAATAACACCATCCTGAATTATGCTGATCTCTATTATACTGCTCTCACTTTTGCGTATAATAGGTAAATGTTTCCGTTCTATCTTGCCACGTTTGCGTGCTACGGCCAACTTCTTCAAATACACATCGCAAAGATGTGTAGTTTTGACTGGGGGAGTTCTAGGGCTGTAATGATGGAAAAAATCCATAAACTGTATATACCAATCAGATTTCCTCTCAGCTAATGTCGGTCTAAGATCTTGAACAACATTCGATTCCTTACAAAAAAAATGTAATTTATAATAACAGATTGCATTAATACGACAAATTTGATGAAGAGTTTTACCTTTCCAAAAAGAAACTTATAATCTGATCTTTTAAATGTTGCATTCTTTGACCACGATACTCCTCTTGGTATCATTTTAGGCACTTTATTCCACCAAAGAATGCTTCTTTCAAATGATTCCTGTATCCATATTTAGAAAATGTTAACAAATGCTTCAAATTCAATGAAAAAAACATAACATAAGTAACATACACTGTCTATATTGATAAAAAAAAATACTAACCTTGAATGCCCAAACAAAGCCTGAAAGCGTATATGTTGGAACAAACTTGCGGTCTTTGTTAATACCTTGAAGGAAATCCCACTTGTGTTTATCCGCCACGTCCAAAATTTTATCATACAAATGTCTCCAAATATGCTCCCCCCATGGAAAAGCATCCCAGTCATCAAGGTTTTCAATCAATCGGAAGAGTGTATCATCAACTTCGTGAACCAATAATCTGCCCATAAAGATAACCTCTAATGCTAACAATAGACAAAGACGTATTGCATCTTCGTCGAATATAATACCAAATGCCTGCTCATCTTCAATTAGACCAAGAATATCTAAATTGGTGACTTTTTGACCTACATGGCGTGGGAAAACCCGGTTCCTAAAATTTAGATGTCCCGACTTATATGAGCTAAAACTTACATTTCCAAAACGAAAACCCGTGATAAGAGATAATTCTGGACGGCCGAAATGTAGAGGACGTTCTTCCACATAATATACAATGGGCATATCATAATGAGCATTACTCGGAGAACATTGTTTTTGTAAGATATAATCTATCATATGTGGTTCGTGGTCAAAATAAGAAAGGTCCAACCATTTACCAAAACAAGTACCCCGAAACAACTTCCTACGTTTTTTATCCAATTTGGATTTTATTAAAGAAAAATAATTCGGTTTACTTCTAATGATGGCTTTGGCTTCATATTACTACAAGAACAAAAACAAAATCTGATCAAACACCGAAGTATACAGAAGGCTGCTACTACCGCAAAGATGAAGATACTTGACAATCAATGTCTTGTAGAGTTTAATGATACATTGAGAGCATAGCACAATTTTGTAATAACTACCACATGTAACTTCATTTATCAGTAACAATTCACACATACATTTCAGTCTCTCTATTGCACACATACACTGAATAATCTATTTAGCATCATAATTCCAACCAAAAATCGATCTATCTTAAAGAGTCAAAGTTTTAGTAATCTTATGGAATTGATGAAACACGATATGGTTACAAACTAAACTATGCTAAACAAACATACTAACGAACATGAATAGCATATGAAACACTTTCATGCTAAACAAACATGAATAGAATATAAAACAAAACATTAATATTTAATAACATCACATAAAACCGACATTTATTATATTTAATGTACAAATACAAATATAATTTACAAAATTTATAGTATAATAGTGACAATAAGAGTATACATACCCGAATACGAAACATTATTAGGGTTCTTTTCAGGTTTGTGAGGATATAGCGATTTTTTTGTATCTTATTGTGATAGAAATTGTGAAAAACATAGGGCGCCCAAATGGGTAAACTAAAAAAAGTCGCTTACAAAAAATACAGTCGCCCAAATATTTTATTATGTCACTCAAGAATTTGAAATAAAAAAGTGTTTATAAAGTATTTTAAAAAGTATTTAAAAAATAATACTTTTTAGAAAAGTACTGACACAACTACAAAAAGGTGAAAAGTAAAAAAAGTTACTCAAAGTACCAAGCCTTAAGTTGCTTAGGTTGCTCGACATTGGGTAGGGGAAAAAAGAATAAAATACTGCTTTTTGAAGTTTGACTTTTTTTGTGGAAAAGGACAAAATAGAAGGTCGCTTAAGGTATGAAAAGTCGCTGTAAAATAATCGCTTAGAAAGTACACATAGTGGGCTATGACAAAAGTAGCACTTTAATGATTGGGCGCGACTTTTTTGGGTGACACATGTCACCTTCATATTAAAACTTAAAAAGTCGCAAGTCGCTCGGGCTAGTTAAAGAAAGTCACTAAAGTGAGTCCTCAAAAGCCCACCACTTCGAGCGACTGGGCTAGTCTCAAAATTAGCTTTATTGTATGAGTGAAAGTTAGTGCTAGAATAAATGTGTAGTTATTTAGCCAATGTAAGTATAAAATGTGTTATGTAGAGTTGATAATAGCTAAGTAGAATGTGAAGTAAGTTAAATGTAGATGTATAAATTTAGTTGATTAGGATTATAGTAGTTTGGTTGTGTATAATTGTTGCAAGAGTTCGATCCCGGTAATTGAAAACGTGAGGTTTTTAAGACGCGAAAAGTAAAATCGGGTAACGTAAAAATACTAAACTTGTAAAAATGTTAAAACTTATTAATATAACTTATATTAATAGTTTAGATGAGTGGTGAGTTCATTGGAGGGTTTAAACGTTGTTAAAATCTTAAAAACATAGATTTAAATCACGTAAAACGTAAAAGGTACAAGGTTTACGTAAAATTGAAAAAAGTAAATTATGACTTTTAAAATAGGATTGTAAGGAACCAAAAATGCATATAATGTGTAGACTGGGCATAGTCTAGTGTCGGTTTGAATTAATTGTACGTTTTACGACGCACGCGGGTAACTCTCTCGGTAAACGTAATTTACTTAAAATAGGATAATAAGTAAATATAAATAGTAAAATAATGACCCGAAATTTCACGGTTGTTACACAATCTCTTCCACTGAGGTGTTTGAAAACCTAATGGCTTCAGTGCTTTCATCAAAGGTTATGTGAAAGGTTTCTTCAGTTTGTTGTCTCCTTGTGTTGAATACCCTGAAGGCTTTGGAGACAAGTGAGTATCCTAAGAAATATCCATCATCAGCCTTGGCATCAAATTTGCCTAAGTGATCCTTGTGATTATGAATAAACACAGGACACCCAAACACATGAAAGTAGCTGATGTCAGGGATTCTTCCCTTGAATATTTCATATGGTGTTTTGTTGTATCTTTTGACAATAATTGACCTGTTTTGAGTGTAGCAGGCAGTTTTAACTGCTTCAGTCCAGAAGTGCTTTAAGAGTACTGAACCATTCAGCATTGTCCTAGCAGCCTCAATGAGTGTTCTATTCTTTCTCTCAGCCACTCCATTTTGTTCAGGAGTGTAAGGAGAAGTAAAGTTCTAAGAGATTCCATTCTCATTAAAGAAACACTCAAGGTCCTAATTTTTGAATTCAGTCCCATTGTCAGTCCTGATTTGTTTGACTATAATTTCATTTTGATTTTCAATGTTCCTAACAAAGGACATGATTGTTTCAGCTGCCTGACTCTTCTTAGTGGGGAAGTAGACCCATGTGTATCTAGAGTATTCATCTACTATGACCAGGGTGTACTTCTCATGATGGATGGACATTGGACTGATAGGTCCAAAAAGATCCATGTGAAGAAGATGCCCTGTGATGTTTTCCTTTTTCACAAGTTGAACAAGGTTTATCTTTGGAAAACACAATGGAGGGTAAGCCAAGAAATTTGTTCTGTTTGGCAAGGTTATTGATGTTTTTGAAGTTAAGATGAGATCGTCTTTTGTGCCATAGTCAGTTGATTGTTTCACTTGCCTTTGTGAAGAGACAAGTCCCATTTTGAGTGAGTGTTGACATGTCTAGGACATATACATCATCTCTCCTTGGGGCAATCAACACAACTTCTTTGTTGGCATTAAAGATGGTTCCTCTCTTATCATCAAACTAAACTATGTATTTGGCATCACATAGTTGACTGACACTAATGAGATTGTACTTGAGACCATTAACATAAGCAATTCTAGTAAAAACTATACCATTACAGTTTACTGAACCATAACCTTCAGTGAGACATGATAAGTTATCAGCAAATACCACCTTAGGTCCTAGTTCTTCCACATATTTATGCAGATATTGCTTCACACCAGTCATACTCCTTGAGCATCCACTATCTAGATGCCAAACAGGCTCCCTGGCATGTCTCTGCACAAATAGTAAATTGGGTTAGTTTTTCTTGTTAACCCACCTCCTGATGGGCTTAGATTTAATGGACTTTTTGAATTGTGCAATGGAATCATGGTCAGTAGTGGAGTGGACAGTGCTTCCACATGCTTTGCATTTGGATGTAGAGGGTGACTCAATTGATTGTGAGGAATTTATAGTGATTTCTCTTCTAGCCTGAATGACCAAGTCATGTCCTGATGCATCATGGGAAGGGTCTCCACATATATCACAACATGGATACATGAGTCAGTCATCAGGATGATGGTCATTGAATCCACAATGTGGACATGGTTGGAAAGGTTTAGCCTTCAATCTCTGAGATTGCTTGGATGCTGAAGCATACTTGTGAGCCTGAGCTTTGTAGTTTGCTTGAGCATTCAGAGAGGCAAGGTGAGATTTGTGATCAAAGGTCATGTGATCTTCTTGTTTGCATATCATGCAAAACAGGATCCTGTAGCAATTATCAGTGGTGTGATTTGTGTAATTGCATAGTTCACATATCTGCTGAGGTTTGGGTGTGGATTTTGGTTTGGAGGTACTTGAGGAACCTGGAGTTTGTTCCTTAACTTTTGATAAAGAAGGTTTTTCAGATGATTCCAGCGTTTCACTCAGCTCCTGACAAGTTCAGCTAACTGATCATATTTTGAGTCAGTGTTGTCTGTTTTTACTTCAGTTGGGACTGAGGGTGTTGAGGCTTCAGTAGGAGCTGAACTTTCTTTGTTTGGAATAGGGTTGGGCCTTTTCAGGATCGTTGTGCCTAGTCCCGACCTCTCCTTAGGAGAATGTTGAGAGTAGACAAGGGGTGTAAGGTCTGAACTGGGTGCAGCTCCCTGAAGGAATTTCAGTGGTGGAAGTGGAGTTTGAGATTCTGATTCAGATTCATTGATAGACTCAGTACTACTGGGTTTGTCAGTGACTCCAAGCATCTCTTTGATGGCCTGACATTCAGGCCCCAAGACTTTTCCAGTATCAAAGTTGGGCATCATGCTATCAGGATTGATTCTTTCAATCCAGTCATTGGACTTAGGTTTCATTTCCTTTTCAAAAGGTATGCCAGCAGGCAAGAAATCTTTTTCACCGTGACTCTCACTAGAGGATTCAGTGAGTTGATCTTCACACAGTACTCTCTTTTTGGTACTAGGTGTCAGATTTACAGTTTCATAGACTCTAGGATTTTTCCTTGTCCAACTTTCAATGACAGCCTTTTCTTTCTTAAGTTCTTCTTGAAGAGCATGGTTTTGTTTCACAAGTTCAGAGTTCTGAATTTGAAGTGGAACACTTTCAAGTTTAGCTTGTTTTAAAGCAAGAAGTTCATCTCTACACATATTTAATTCAAATCCAAGTTTGTTATATTTTGAAAACAAATTTAACCTTTGCTCTTCAACATACTTAAGATCAACATTGCCAATCTGAATCATCATCCATAGATAGTAAGATATTTACCTTCCTCATGGTGATGTTGATCCATTCTCAATTCCTGGCATTATTCTTGCCAACAGCCAACTTTTCATCTTCTGATAGTGCCATCAGTGCACTAACATGAACTTCTTCATCATTTGAGGATACAGCTTCCTCATCCCAATCAAAGGTTTCAGCAACCAGCCCTTTGTTTTTAGCCTGAACAGGTTTAGGGGCTTGAGATGACTGAGAGTTTGAGGGGGCTACCTCAAGAAGTGCAAGCTTAGCTTTCGCTTTTCTATACTTAGCTTCAAATTCTTTTTGAGAATTTTGCTCAGTTTTGTTTTAAAATTATTGAGTAGACTGAAGCATTTTTGGTTGAAATTTGCTATTTCCTGAAGAAGAACTATTTCCAGAAATTTTGTATGAGGGTTCTTAGGTTGTTTTTGAGAAACAATCTTTTGCAAAGTGACCTCTTTTGCCACATTTAAAAAACTCAGTGTTTTCATTTGCTTTTTCATTAGAAAAGGTTTTGTTTCTTTTGATAAATCGTTTTGAGTTAGCAAGGAGTGCCCTTTCTTGAAATTCAATTTGCAAATCATTAAGGTACTCTTCACTACTCCTTTCATCAGCCTCATCATCAGAATTTTCTTGAAAGTCCCGCACAATACCATTAGAATAGAAAGCAGTGGATATGGGTGCACTGGTCAGGGCCTTTTTTATTTCTTGAGCTTTCTTAGAATCAGGGTATCTCCTAGAGATTAAGTTGTCCTCATAGACAAACTTCCCATAAATCTTAGGAAGCTCAAGATTCTGAATATGATTAGCATTTCTCAGACCCTAAGAGAAGTTTAACCACTTCTCAGGGAGACTGTTGACAAAGCCAACATTGATCTCATGCTTAGACAGGGTGACACCATCATTGGTCAGTTCATTGAGAAGGGTTTTGTAGCGAGTATAGGTCTCAGAGAGACTTTCAGAGTCTTTGGCCCTGAAAGTGTTGTACTCAAGTTTCAGGTCCATGATCTTGTTTTCCTTGGTATCTGAGGGACCTTCATAGCTATGAACCAAGTCAGTCCAAGTCTGTTTGGCAGTTGGACAGTTGATGACTGATTCCATTATATCGTCAGGGAGACATGATATAATGATGCTTTTCAGGCGTTGGTCTTGATTGACCACCCTTCTCTCATCAGGAGTCCACTGAGCTTCAGGTTTAACTAAACCTTCGGCAGTTTTAGAGACATATGGACCTTCATTAATGAGCTTAATGTAATAAGGTTCCATCCCAGTTAATTAGAAAAGCATGCGCTTTTTTCACTTGTTAAATTTTCCAACTTCTAGTCGGGGAGCAGTAGCAGTATAGCTTCCTCCCTTTTTATCTACCAGTTGGGGTACATTACTGTCAGCCATGGTAGGATCTTGATTTAAAAAACTTTGAGCACTCTGTTGTTTTAAAAGTTTTATAAACCAGAGGCTCTGATACCACTTGTTGGTCCCGTTTACACGGTTAGAAATAACTACAAAGTTAATCTAACTATGCACCATGTTTAAGTAATGTGATGTTAGGATTTATAAAAGTGATGGTCATTTACGTTTTATATTTTGTAATGTGTCGTTGTATTTAATTAAGTAAAAGTAGTCTATGGGTTTGGACCTAATTTAATAGGTTAAATATTGTGTATCAAAGAGTCCATGTAAAAGCCCATCACAAGCCCATAACCCATCCATCTCACAAAACTATAAATACCCTCCTTATTCTCATTTGGAGGGTTGGTGTTCTTAGGGTGCTTGAGGCTAGTAGAGAAGTGTGTGTAAAAGAGTGTGTACTTTATGAATGAAATACTTTATCTGTCTACTCTCTCTCTAGATCTATCTTATCTTGTACTTTAGTGATTATTAGTGTGTGTGATAAGGATTGATCATAGGTCCTACAAGTGGTATCAAGAGCCAAACATTGATCTAGGAAATTTTTAGGGTTTAAGAACACATTACTGTTTCATCATATTTGGTTTTGTCTCGCTCCTGTTTCATTCATTTATGTTACTGATGCATTGATCGAACGAACAAAGAATATAGTCTAAGCAGCAACAATATAGTCGAACGAGCAACTTTGTGATCGAACAAACTTCATCTCATTGAAGATACTTCATCGAACAACTATAGTCGAGCTAGACTACAGTCGAGCATCTCACTTTCATCGAACGAGCAAAAATTCATCGAACGACAATCATCGAACGAGGATTCATCGAACGGGATAATCGAACGAATAAGAGTAGTCGAGCTAGACTTTCTCTTCCACTTATCGAACAACATTTTTGATCGAACCAACTTTGATCGAACCAAGAGTTACTCGAACTAGTAACCTTCATCGAACCAACACCTTGATCGAACAAGTAACCTTCATCGAACCAACACTTTCATCGAACGAGTATCCTTCATCGAACGAGTAACCTTCATCGAACCAACACTTTCATCGAACGAGTAACCTTCATCGAACCAACACCTTGATCGAACGAGTTAGTCGAACGAGCAATATAGTCGAACGAGAAGGATAGTCGAACGATCAGATTGTTAGTCGAACGAGTTAACTAGTCGAATGAACTTGAACTAGTCGAAGCAACATAATTTAATAGAACCAGATTTTTAGTCGAACCAAGTAGTCGAACCAAGTAACATAATCGAACCAAATTTAATATAGTCGAACGAGAACCTAATCGAAGCAAAGTTGATATAGTCGAACCATAGCAAATTAGTCGAAGCAAGATATCGTCGAAGCATCTTTCTAGTCGAAGCATTTACTCTAGTCGAACCAGAAAATTAGACGAGCTACTTCATAAGAGAGTTTGTTGAGCTTGTTTTTTTTTATATATTGAAGTTGATACTTGATAATTGTCTCTTTTATAACATTAAGATACTGACACTTGCATTGTATATTGAGTATAATATTGAGTTAGCTTTTGACGTGTTTTAATATAACAATGACATGCTTTTGGGTTTTGCATGTGTGCTTTTGACGTGTTTTGAGTTTGCATGTGCTTTTAAGTGTGTTTTGCTTTTAAGTTTGCATGTAAGTTTGCACGTGAGGTATTAAGCTTGCTTTTGACGTGTTGTTTGCTTTTAATAACTTGCTTTTAACTCTTCAATATATAATCTTTGTGAACTTATCAACTTTGGGGACTTATCTATTTTGTGGACTATCTCAAGTTTCAAGTTCAAGTTTCTAAATATCAAGTTTCTCAACGACACTTCAAGGACAACGACAAAGGACTCAAACCATACTCAACTCGTGAACCTTAAACCAACATCAATATCAACTCCTAGATCTTTGCATCGATCCAACATCAACCTTATCACATACCGAAATTGAATGGAATCAAGTTCTCAAGCGGTAAAGATGCCTCAAATTGTGCCATACGCTATTCACTCAAAGGAAAATTGTCTAGCACACTTTAAATCAGTTAAGAGTCAATGTGAGGCAATCTCAGAAGCAAGGTTACCATTAGGGAATCCATATCCATTTCGTCGAGTTTTTGCAAAACTCTTCGGATCTGAAATGGATTATTCAACCTTTAGAAGGACACTCCTACATAACTTGTTTCACATAGAGAACCAAATTGAACAAGGAAGTGAATGCAAAGAAGCATATCAAGCGCTCAAGACGCAGTTTAAATGGTTTCTCGACTTAGATTTCAGAGCGATAAAAAGGTCTCCAGATGCTAGCTTGGTTTTCACGGAAAGAGACACATCTTCAGAACAGCATGTTGAAAGCAACACTCCAAGGAATGATTCGGATGCTGATGGTACACACAGAAATGAAGTTGTTTGGGATACTGAGGATGATCATATCAGACCTGCACCTGACAAAGTGACATTGGCTACGGTACAACATTCAAACGATAATGATAATGTTGTTGTGTTCGATAATGTGTTTGCTCATGACAAGACACATCCTGCGCATCCTGAGTCCATAAGTGACACATATGTGGTTGAACGGTTTGATAGTAATATCACTCCCACAACTCCAGATATGGATCCTAATGGAGGAGAGCCTGCCCAGGATGGATCTTCTTATGAACAAGATCGTGCTTTCTTTACTTCATTAATCGAAAATTTCAAAAATGAACTTGAAAAGTGCAAAGAGGACAATCGCAAAGCTAAGCAAACCAACGTCTTATTATCCAAAGAGCTTGAGGAATTTAAAGAAATAACAAAAAGCAAAAACATTGAAATCTCAAACCTGAAATCTCAAGCTCGAAAATTAAATGAAGATGTTCTCACACCAATCTTAAAACGAAATAAAGAACTTCAAGTTGAGTGTAGCGATGCCCTGTCACGTGAAAAACTTTCCATTCAAAAAGTGGATGGAAATATGGGCCCCGCTAACACAAGGATCCAAGAGCTTTTAAAAGAGAACGTTGAATTAAAAATGAGATACTCAATGCTTCAGGAAACCACTTCAAATTTTAAGATTGTTAATACAAAACTTGAGAATGAAAATCAAGAGGTTTTAAAACGTGCAAACAATCTTGAAGAAAAACTTCGAAAAACAGACCAAAGTGTTCAAACTCTTCAAATGATGATTCCTAAAGCTGAGAAAGTCCATAAGGAAAAATCAGGAATTGGCTTTGAAAGTACCGATCATGTGGAACATAAATTTTTGCCGACTGATGCTCTGTTCATTTCAGAAGAGGATGAAAACTTGGAAAAGGAAAAACGCTTAAAAGTCAAACAAAGAAAAAGCCCACTCTCGTACCAAGGCTTTGTGTATGGTTGTATACAATTGTCAGAAATACCAAAAGCACCTTTGAAAAGAAAAGACACAAATGTGAAAAGATTTTTCAAAGAAGCTCAACTTGCTACTTATGATGCTAATTTATGGCAAAATAAAGCAAGGAAACAGTTTTGTAATCTTAAAAATCACATTGAGCACATGTTAAAGGTCATTTGGTCGAAACAACAATACACCAATAGTGACTACAATCGTCTCATGTCATCAGACGCTTGGCTAAAAAGGGAAGTCTGTAAGTTTTTAAAAGATGAGATTGAACCTCTTGTGAAAAATATCAACTTAAGTTTTGAATACTTTGAAAAATTTCTTGTCACTGAAATGAGAGAAGATTTAAGGTACATCCATTCTCTTGAAGACGAATTTCATGAAAAATGCATAACACATGATATTCAAAACGAATTTTTCATAAATCAAATTGAGTCGTTCAAGTCTGTGTCTGTCAGCAATGTGTATGAGAATGTGGATTTTGAACAAACATCTTCTTTGAAATCTGAAAATCTTTGTCTGAAAACAAAAATCACAGAACTTTCAAAAGAAGCGGCTGAAGTCAAAGAAGAATTGTCAAAAAGAACTGCTCAGTTTGAGAAAGATTTAACAAAACTTGAAGCACAAAGTATTTCTTTCCAACTCAAACTGCAGGAACAAAAAGCATCTTCTGAAAACTCTTTGACAACAGTGCTTAAAGAAAAGGAAAAGATTTTTGAAGAAAATTGTGATGATGCCAAAATCAAGTTTGATTTGGATGAACTTGATACAAAAAACATTGAATTGGAACATGCTGTGGCATCATTACAAAAAGAAAATGAGCATTTGAAACAGACTTACAAAAACCTGTTTGATTCAATCAAACGTTCACGGGTTCAGACTCAAAAATCAATCACGAAACAAAAAGAGACTGATGTTTTGAAGTCTCAATTGTCTGAATTCGCTGACAAAAAGTTTGAAAAGGTTTTGCAAAAGATTGAATCAATGAAGAGGAAAAAGGGTGAGTCTCAAATCACAAAAGTTTCCTTTCCAAATCCCCTATTTGAGTCTAATACCACAGATTTTGAAAAGGAAAAGGAAAATGAAAATAATGTGCTTCAAAAGAAAGTGATTGAGCTTGAAACGCTTTTAGCTCAACAAACAAACGATTTTGAGGATGCCAAAACTGATCTTTTCAACAAAACGACCAAATTCGAAAAATATTTTGAAAGGCTTGAAAAAGAAAATATTGAGTTCGAACGGAAATTGGCTCGTAAAACGGATGATTCAAAAGCTGAAAAAGATCAATTTTTGAAACAAATTGCCTCTTTGGAATCTAAATTGGCATCTCAAGATCAAGTTCAAAAGGAATACAGTGATTTGAGAACTTCATACAATGCTTTAAGAGTCAAGTTTGAGTCTCTTAACCAATCAAAAGGAAAAGCTCCTATTTCAAATCTTTCAACACCAGAAGTGAGTGTTTCAAAGAAGGTTTACACGGGTGAATCTTCAAAACCATTTTCGAAAAAGGTTTCCCAGTTTACAACCTACTCTTTGCAAAAAGGAAGGAAGTTTTCGAAGAAATCAAGTTTTTCTGAAACACTCACTCCTTATAAGCTTTCAAGGTCAAATACTTCAAATGGAAAGAATCAAGCTTTTCAAACTACACACTCTCGTTTTACACCAGTAAAGCAAGTGTGGAGACCAAAGCAAAGTCGTTCAAAATCTTTCAAATATTCAATATCAGAAATGCTTTCGCTGCAACATAAGAATGACTCTGCTTTGAAAATTCCAAATTCGGGAAAGTTTCCATTCATCTCAAAAACGAATTTTCGAAATGAAACACCGGGTTTCAAAAATGGATGGAAAACTTCTTCTTCATGTTTTAAAACTCCAAGAGAGACACCGGGTTTCTCAAACAACTTTCACAAGAAAAAGAGTTTTAAATCACCGTTGATTCCACGAGTGCTATTTCAAAATGAAACACCGGTTTTCAGTCCTCGTTGGAATTCAACTTCTTTGAATCGGATTCACACAGCTTACAAATGGATTTCAAAATATGGTAAACCCGTTGGCGCCGTGCTTAAATGGGTTCCCAAGGTTGTTGTCTAATCCTAAAAATCTTGATGGCTTTCGTGCATTTCAGTACGAAACTCGCTCTTAACCCAATGGCTTCTGAACACATCAGTTCAGGACCCGTGCTTTCAAGAAAGGAAAGTGCTTAATCAAAAACTTTTCGAGCACTTATCCTAAAAATCTCAATGGCTTGTAAGTATTTCAGCTTACAACCCGCGCTTAAACATTATGGCTTATGCACACATAACAATGCATAACCCGTTTTTCAAAGAAAGGACCCTGTTGTACGTTTTATTACAACAATCCTAACAAGAAAAGAAGTTTTCATGAAATGTTTTTTCAGACTTCTTAATCTTAAGCAAAATTTTATTCAAAATTTATCAAAAGGTTTTTCAAAACTTTTCAAAAATTTTTGCTAAAGATTTTCAAATCTTTACTCCCCATTTGCTCCAAAGTTTAAAAATATCAAAACCTATGCAAGGTTTGAGGGGGAGTAAATCAAACCTCAAAGTTGTTCCATAAAGTTCATGCAAATCCATTTCTCCCGATTAGCTTTCCAACAAACAAAGATTTTAATCCAAAGGTATCAAAAATACCATCGAAATGCTATTTTTGAGGGGGAGAAATGTGATTAAAATGTGATCATGATTGAATCTCAAAAGAGCTCGACTCAGATTAACCCTCGAATTGACGAAAGCTAAATGTCAGTAATCGAAAAGACTTGTCCGAGACGGGTAATAATTTCAAGCTGGTTTTCCAGTGATGTAAGCGTGTCTCGCAAAGGACTTGTCTGAGTAGAATGTACCAATTCGAGAGATGATCATTGAATATGAACGGGACGGGTAATAATTTCAAGCTAGTCTAACTAGTGATGTAAGCGTGTCTCGCGAAGGTCATGTTCATTGAAAATCGATCAATTCAAATGTGCGAACTCTA
The DNA here is from genome assembly GCA_021014915.2 of Artemisia tridentata subsp. tridentata. NCBI lineage: Eukaryota > Viridiplantae > Streptophyta > Magnoliopsida > Asterales > Asteraceae > Artemisia > Artemisia tridentata. The sequence continues at coordinate 393,793,634 of CP139506.1, forward strand.
TCCCCACATGTGCAAATTTAGATAAAAATGCATGAGCACATGTGAAGGGGGAGTATTTCAAATATGCAAAACTCTCAAAGTGTCAACTAAATATGTTTGATTCATAAACACTTTGAGAGATTTTCATAAAAAGGTTTTATGGCAAATCTAGGATAGTCAAGAAGTTATAAGGTGACTAAGGTTAGGAAAAACCGTCCTATGATCCGCCAGAGCTGGAGGGATCTACCCAAGGACAATTCCAATAGATTAGAATTAGAAGTCCTTAGGTATGATTGAAAAAAGGAGTAAATGAGAAAGGGAAAGAAGGGGTTGAAGAATGAAAAAGAAAAGTTGATTGAAAGGGTGAAAAGAATTAGCCCTCCATGAAAACTTAGGGCAGAAACCGGGTCAATACATCTGCTATCGGTATTCACTAAGGTGATACTGATATTGAAGACAAGACGTCATGGACCCAGTGACGCGCTGCACCACCCCTCCTAGCCACTCAGATATCTCTTAAAAGATATTTGTTTCATTTCTCACGGAGAACACTGCATAATCTATCGGCCTCTCACTCCGAGATGTGTTGATATTGAAAAGGTGGCACTCTGCTCCATACCTCCGTCTACTAAAACAAAAACGCACATTATCGAGTCTAGAGCCATGAGATTCATCAAAGATCTCTTAGGACACACTTCCAATATTATACACATGTGTTCGCCAAAAAGGACACAAGTTGTAAGAGTCTTAATGAGATCTCCGGATCTTGCCATTTTATATCATGATGGTTTCTATGCTTCAAACGGTCTACAGTCGTGGGGTGATCTCCAGCGACTCACTGAATCGTGGGTGCACTTCGGTGTGTCCGTGTAAGCCCTCTCGGGGGTATCCGGTTCAGAACAGCCTGGGGGAGATTTGAGAAAGTCTTCACACTATGCTGATTGACGATCTCGAAGTCCTAACCCATAAGCGATGGATGATTATTACTAACGGTTTTATGCAGCTACCCTTAAACATCCATTAACCATCATCCCATTCATCAAGCATCTTCACCTCAGCATGCTCATACTTATGAAGAACATTCCTCATCAAAGCTCAAGTGTTAAAAGTTCAAGACATGGAGATCAAGTTAACGACCAAAGGGTAACAACAAAGTCAAGAGGCTAATCAAGATGTCAAGAACAAGCTCATATGTCATATGATGAAAGATAATGAGGAGATTGTTAGCCTAAGGAGAAGAGGTATGAGTATGTTGAAGGTCACGACGTCACAATCACATGAAGATGCTGATCGAAGGCAAGAACAACCACAAAGACGATTCTTTGAAGATCACATAGCATGAAGGATCAAAGAAGCAAGACTATTCTACAACGACACACAATGCACAAGACAATGAAGACGAAAGACCATCTCACATGGAGCATCATTTGAATGACCATCCCCTAGGGGGAGATTGTTAGGATTTATAAAAGTGATGGTCATTTACGTTTTATATTTTGTAATGTGTCGTTGTATTTAATTAATTAAAAGTAGTCTGTGGGCTTGGACTTAATCAAATAGGTTAAATGTAATGTATTAAAGAGTCCATGTAAAAGCCCATCTCAAGCCCATAACCTATCCATCTCACAAAACTATAAATACCCTCCTTATTCTCATTTGGAGGGTTGGTGTTCTTAGGGTGCTTGAGGCTACTGTAATAGAGTGTGTGCTTTATGAATGAAATACTTTATCTCTCTACTCTCTCTCTAGATCTATCTTATCTTGTACTTTAGTGATTATTAGTGTGTGTGATAAGGATTGATCATAGGTCCTACATGTGATAATATTCTTTGATAGTTATAAGAAAACTAAAAGTAAATAGATATGATATTTTTCAACGTTTAATTCTTATTAGAAATCAATCAAAGAATTATACCCAAGTGTTTGCGGAATAACACTTGGGATTGAAATGACAAGTATGTTGTGACTCCTCACTAAACTTAAGCTAAGCTTAAGTGGCAACTAAAAGGAACCACTGAGCTATCTTAGGGACAAGGTTGCTCTTTGGAGGAGTAAAAGTTGTTTGTGAATGTCTAAGCATTAATTGCACAAACTTGTCAACTTTTACTCCACCTTATGTTTCCTATTTATACACAAGTAAAATTACAACCGTTGTGATAAAGACAAAAGGTGGCCTAAGCTAGTTAGAACAAAATACTTACGTATTTTGTCTCTGTTACAAAAGGCTATTTTGGGTATAAGACAATATTGCTTTCTGAGGAGCAGTGATGGCACTGTCCTGACATTTTGCCTTTCAGGGAAAGTTTGACTTCAGGTTGATAATGACTTCGTCTTATCCATTCAAACGTTTCCCGCCTTGTCCCGCCTATTCTTCAGTCTTCAGGTCTTCAGTCTTTAGTCTTCAATCTTTAGTCTTTTAGTTGTTGAGGAGTCTTGGGGTTCAGTGAGTTATTGTCATCACTCACTGAACCCATCACCTTCTTCTTTGGCTTAGGTTCCACTCACCGAGTTCCGCCTCACTAAATGGAGATGCTTTCTTCATAGACTCATCCTAAGCATCCTGAAGGTGACTCACTGAGCAACTGTTCACTCGGTGACTTGAATGTTGTTTAAGATTTTCTAACACTTAGGTTATTTTCTATTCAAATCCTTGTTTAAGGAAGCTTGTGTACTGAATGGACCTAACACTATCAAAGAAACTCCAACAATATTGTATGAAGACAAAGCGGTGTGCATAACTCAAATCAAGGAAGTCTATATCAAAAGAGACAAAACAAAATACATTTCTCCGAAATTTTTCTTCACATACATATGATCTACAAAAGGATGGAGTTATTGATGTTTTTCAAATTCGATCAAGTGATAATTTGGCAAATTTATTCACAAAATGATTGCCAACAAAAGTGTGAAGATCGGCATTCGACGCTTGAAAGATAAACATTAATTTGAGGAGGAGTATCACGCGCACTACACTCTTTTTCCCTTCATTAAGTTTTTATCACATTCGATTTTCTTGGTAAAGTTTTTAAATCTATAGCGTGTAATAAATGATGAATATCCAAAGATGAATATTGTAAATATGGTGTATGGGCTTATGGGCTCATGTATGTTCATCGTATTTTATTAGTATTTGTACCTTATAAATATATCCTTAATGTAACCTCTTGAATAATAATTAATAAAAAAATCTCTCATTTTCTCTATATCTTTTTACTCTTAGTCATTATTTTCACAATAAATAGGAATATATATACTAGAGGAAAATTTTATATAGATATAATGCCCGCGCACGCGCGGGGTTTTTTCTAATCATTTAAATAAATTATTATTTTTAATTTCGGGTTTTAATTATTATAACAGGACCTTCAAAACCATTGTATTTTGATTGAGGTATTGAATTAGGGTTATTTACGAATGTAGTGAGTTTTAATATTAATTAGATTTGGAGGAGATGTTCTTGTATCAATGATTGTGCGTGAATGAATGATAAGAGATCGAGTTTGATTAATGGAGGAGGAATTTGGGAATGTTGGGACTTCAAATATTTAGCGGGAATGATACTGAATTTTAAATTTCAGCCCAAATCTTTGAAAAACTTGCTCCACCTTTTTCAAGTTTTAATTTTTTATATTTTGACACATATATTTTTGTAAGTTTTTATTGAATGATTACAAATCACATTCATTTTTTTGTAGAATATGGATAAATTTAGAAGTATTTAGGCTTTTCTTATTTAATATTTAAGAAAATAATAATAATAATAATTTGATTATTACTTAATAAGGTATGATTTGAGTTTTTTTGAAATGTAAAAGTCCCCACTAGGGGTTTTGTTTTATTATATAAAAGATATCTTATAGGTGAGTTGTTTTTGCTTGAGTCGGTTATGTCTTATATATTGTTGCCTAATTTTGGGCCATAAATAATAACTTTTTTAATACCTTTGTTAATTCCAAATTTGAAGTTTCACGATCCATCAGAAGAAACAAGTAATTTTATTATTTTTTTTCAACTAGCTAGCTAGGGTTTGCATGGGTATCCACGAGCAGATACTAAAACGATTGGACGTTAAGGATCTTATTCGATGCAAAAGAGTTTGTAAGTCATGGCATTCTTTAATCTCAACCTCAGATTTTATCAAAACTCATCTTAACCATAGTTACATTATTAATGAATTTAGACATCGAAGGATCGTTGTGTCTCGGTTTGGGGAACCAAATAACCAGTATGATAGTTGTTGTATTGTTGGTTCTTCTAATGGTCTTGTATGTATTAAAACATCAATCGCTAATGTTTTAGTTGCCAACCCTTCCTCTAGAGAGGTTAAAAAGCTACAAACCCCCCAGTTTCCTAGGTGGTCATCGTCGTTATGTTGGGGTTTTGGTTATAATTTGTGTAAGGATAACTATAAGGTTATACTAGGGGTGTCTATTAGAGGTGAGGATCGGACATGTTTTCAAATGTTAGAGTTAATATCAAATGTTTGGAAAGACATTGGACAAGTTGAGTATACTTATATTAGTAATGTTGGTGCCTTATGCAATGGGACACTATATTGGTTCATGAATGATAGAAAGAATAATAAAATTGTAATTCTTTCTTTTGATTTATTAAAAGAGGAGTTTAAAGAAATCTCCCAACCGGATGATGATGTATATAATGGTTGTATGGATGATAATATTAGCCTTACCCTTGGGGTTGTCAAAGAAGGTTTATGCATATATGAATCTCGATTATCACCTTCCTCTAAAAAATGGGTAATAGAAAACAACAATATGTGGAAACTGATGAAGCGAGATGATAACGATGATGAGATGGAGGAGCGTGATGTTGTACATTACTTGAGACCTATGAGGGATTACGTTCCACAAAAGAGTTTTTTAAGTCATATAGAAGTATGCTTGTCAAAAAATGGAGCATATATTGGTTCTCCGATATTTGTGCAGAGCCTTGTATCTCCCCATGTTAATGTTAATGACAGACTAACGAAGAGTAAGAGACAGAAATCAAAGGAGGACGATAACCGGAGGAGTGTTAAGGTGGCTTTGTAATATTATTGTCGTTTGTTTCAGTGTTTTTTAATTTCGTATTAAATTACGTGGAATAATTAATTGTAACTATTATATACTCACTTAGGATTTCTGATTTTCAAGTTATGTAAAGAAGATCTTGGGTTCCTGGGTCGCCAGAGTTTGATGCTGGCGAAGTATCAAGATGATGACAACTCATGGACTTATGCGTGAACTTTACTTATTTGTATAGGGAAGGTTGTGCTTTAAAGATCCATGCTCGTATCTTCAAGTTAATTACGATCCTTTGTTTGATGTTTTCATCACTTTTGTGTGACGAATTTCATAAACATTTCAAAATGCTGTAATTATGTTGAAATAACTTGAGATTAATAAAATGGGTTATTTTTACAATACTGAGTTTTTCGGTTTTTTGGTTTTACAATTGAAATTGTGACACTATAGTATTGTGTTAGCAATTTTTAATCACCCAAAGATGTTACAGTAATTTCACAAATCTGTCCCTTATAACTTTTTATTAAAATGGGAAGGTAGACTTGAACAGTTTAAAAGAGGTTGGTTTGGTTCATTTGAAGATAGATGAAATCAGTTTGAGACGTAGGGGATCATGGTTTCCGGTTTAGATTGTTTAAAACTGCAGCTTTCGGTCAGAGTTATGAGCAACTCTGTAGCTATTTGTGTAGAAGTGTTTCACAAAATAGTTGTACTTGCTGAGTTTATAATAACAGTCATAAGCAGACGCACACATAACGCGTTGACTTTCATGTATAGTCCTTTGACTTTTTCCCGACTCATATAGTCCCCAACTCTAAAACCCTTAATTACATTGTATAATAACAGTCATAAGCAGACACACACATAAAAAAAGAGTAAATTACATGGATGCTCCCTGCGGTATGTGTTGACTTGCATGTATAATTTATGTTTCTTCACAAATAAAGAAAATACCAAAATTATGCACATAATACAAGTAGTTCAAATTGATGCCTAAACCCATGAATTCAATATAAACTATGACTATATCCAGTATACCATTTCAAGATGACATATCGATTCATTCAGGTCATATGAATTGAAAACACTATAGAAATCAGCCCCAACTTTATACACTTTGAACATTATTCTCTACATTTAAAAGAACAAGATGTCATTCATCGATATCAACCGCAAACATTGTTTCAAAATTTTTGTAAGTAACAATAACCACTATGTTTATCGTACCCAATAACCCAAACTGCCTTTAAATTTGTAATTTTGATAGCTGATCGCCAGTACTCTCCACCGCCTCTTCAGAATCTTCAACATAAGCCTCATAAATGGTTTTAGCTTTTAAGGAAATGTCATCATCATTATGCGTCAGCAAGGCATAGAGTCTTTCAATGATCACATCTGAATCAGATATCAAATCAGCATAGTAATTATCGTCTTCAGCTGCAACGCATTGAGCCTCTCCTATGTTTAACATGTTCTCGAGCACTTCTAAGGTCCATAACAAGATATCTGGGTCTGCTTACTAGGAGATCACATAAAGGTTTGATACACCCCTGGTCCGCCAGGTACCTATGAGAAACATATAAAAAGTTACCTAAACAACTGTGTGGGATTAGTGCCTGTGTTAATTTTTAAATTCACATAGCCTCTGATGGTTCAATTCAGAATTTTATTATACGAGTGTAGTAAACTACTGTAGTAAATCTTTTTATTCTATTAATTTTTAATTATAATCACCGCATTAAATATTCATAACATAACATTTGGACAACATAGGATGTTGAGTTTATGAGAGATGTAAAGGATAACATACCTGACATGTTCATTACTACCTTTAGCAGTAACATGAAATATCACCGTTACAACTGCCAATAATAAATAAACTTGTTTGTCAACATCACCAGTTTGAAGCAGCTTAACAATGGGAGGAATCAATCCAGCCTTAATTACAGACTGATATAGAAAAGAAACATGAAATCATTACATTAAATTAAATTCTGCTTGTGAAACACTCAGAAGTATAAATAATGGAGTAATAAAGATCTTTACCTGTACTCGATTTTCATTTCCAGAAGCGATGTGTGCCACTGTCCAGCAGGCTTTTTCCTTTTCTACGTTTGCTCCGAACTTACTGGTTATAACATTCAGCAGGAGCGGGAGTGCACCAAAATCAATGATAGCCTGTATACATGAAATTTTTATATGTAAATTCTGAGTATTAAGTAGAAATATAAATAATATGAAGAATGCAAGCTTGACACTTTATTCTTTGCGTATATCCATTCGTCTTTTATTCATTTCAGTCGACAATCACACATGAAATGGTATAACTATATAAGCAAAGACAAGTTTGGATATGTAATACCAATGTTTGTAGTGTGCACTTTGAGGGTAACTGCCCAGGATTAGTAAAGTCATATACATTTGATGCCATTTTTTTCCTATATGCAATATAATTCTTATAAATTATGTCAATGGAAATAAATGCCATCCGCATGTAGTTAAATACAGAACCAAATATTCATCAGAAAGATCCAGCAAGCTTGTACCTGAACTTGGTGAGGAGCACGATCTACAATGTTCATTATAGTTGCAATTGCAGGAGTGCGTACAGAGCTAATACAGTGCCTGGAAATATAGATGAAAATACTTGTCAAAATATGAATCATTTTTTGTTAGAGAAGAAGCATCAAACACTAAAATTAAATATGGCAGAATGGGTGGGTCAGACCGGTTGGGTAATGGGTCAACATAGGTAACTTTTATACGGGTCAGGTTGGTACAAATGGCTTGTGCCAAATTTGTACATTGTTATAAGCAGTTGGTTTCTCAAATATGATTACAAAAAATATACACTTGGACAAATTAAAAACTGTTTGACCCGATTTTTGTAGGCTAATATCTACGTCTTAAACAACTTTTCCATAAACTAAAAACACACAAATTAAGATCTGAAGATTTAATGCAATCAGAGTGCCAATTTTACCCTTAATGCACATTTAAGATACCATCTGACTCTAAAAACTAGCAAAATTTCTTGATAAAGACTATTAAAGGCAAAATAGATTAAAACAGGAAGGTGGAAAATAGTTTCGAGATAGAGGGAGTATAATTTTTACTTTACCCATTTGATTTGTTTAAAGATAACATAACCCAAATCAACACATTTATAAGTAAGTTAATGAATCAAAACAGCCACCTGTAAATGCTACTAGTAATAACTATAAAGCACAGCAACTAACCCGATGTGTTGTACAAAACGCTGGCTTAAACCATATTCAACACCAGCGTCAATGATAGGTTGAATCATGTGCTTTTTGACAGTCAGCTTCCAGAGAGAGCGGCAAGCACATTCCAAAATCTCATGGCAGCTTGACTTAGTAAAACGCACAAGGGCGGGAAGTGCTGTATGTATCTGCAAATCAAACAGTTCAGATTGTCAATCAAATATAATAAACTACGTACTATGTATAACTGTATTGGCGGCCATTTCAACTCATTTACTGTAGTGGTGGTCATTTCAAGTGGGACAAAAACTCGAAAAGGTCACCCTGGTTGTAAGTCCACATAC